>OLKM01006622.1:0-10000 GCA_900291075.1 Melanogrammus aeglefinus
ATGTGCATTCATGTGCATTTGTGACATTATGTGGCATTATGTGCATAAGGCATTATGAACATTATGTGCATTCATTGGCATTATCTGCATTATTGTGCATTATGAACATTATGTGGCATATGTGCATTATGAAACATTATGTGGCATTATGGTGCATTATGTGCATTAATGTGCATTATGAGCATTATGGGTGCATTATGTGCATTTGAACATTATGTTGCATCTAAAAGTGATTATTGTGCATTAAATGAGCATTCACTGTGGCATTATGTGCATTATGTGCATTATGTGCATATGTGCAATTATGTGCATAATGTGCATAATGTGCTTATGTGCCATTTTGCAATCCAATGTTGCATTATGTGCACTTATGTGCATAATGTGCATTATGTGCCTTAATGTGTATTATGTTGCATTATGTGCATAATGTGCATTATGTGGCATATGTGGTATTATGTGCATTGTGCATTAGTGAATTATTGTGCATTATGAGTGCAATTATGTGCATTATGTGGCATTAGTGTATTATGTCGCATTATGGCATTTATGTGCTTATGTGGCATTAGTGCATAATGCTGCCTTATGTGCATTATGTGCATTAATGTGCATTATTGTGCATTATGTGCATTAATGGTGCATTATGTGGCATTCATGGTGGCATTATTTGTGCATGGCAGGGCTCAGCACGCTCCCCTCCTGGTGCCTTCTCGTTGTGTTATTGATTTTGGTGTGCCAATGTTCTTTGTTCATGCAGATGAAAATGTCGCCTCGCCGGGAAAGCAATTGTCTTTGCTGAACGTCGTGTTGTTAAGAGCCATGCGGTTGACGGGCTGGGGAGGATTGGTTGCTTAGGGTTGGGTTGTTTTGTTGTTGTTGAATGTTTCTCTTTGTCTTGCCGCTTGATTAGATTAGCGCGCTGAGGTTAGCTTGTTGGTTCTGATGATGGAAAACAAAGTTCTCTAATTTTGAAGTTTTTATTTCGTGGAGTATATTTTATGAAGGGGGTAGTGGGTAGACTCTCTTGGCCAGTGCTCTACTCTATGGTTACTGCTACGGCGTGCTGACGTCAGGGGGACGCGCGGCATGCTGGGAGGGGTGGTGGTGGTGGTTGAACTAATAAAGCTAGAGGGTGTAACACCGTTCGCTGGCTACACTCTTCCTCATTCATGCACATCTACAGTTAGGACGATCTTATTCCATACATCAATTATATTGATATATTGATATATTGATGTATTGATGTATTGATATATTGATGTATTGATATATTGATATATTGATATATTGATGTATTGATGTATTGATGTATTGATATATTGATATATTGATGTATTGATGTATTGATGTATTGATGTATTGATATATAGTAATTGATGTCTAGATTTAGATATAGCTTGGATATACTTAGATATATTGATTATATTGATATATTGATGTATTGAATATACTTGATATATTGATGAGTATTGATATATTGAATGTATTGATGTATTGATATATCGTATATTAGATATATTGATATATTGATATATTGATGTATCTTGAGTATATTGATATATTGATGAGATATGATAATATTGATATACTTGATGTGAATAGTATTGAAAATTGATTATATGACTGTATGATTATTGATATATTGATATAATTGATACATTATTATGATATTATGATATATGAGATCGTATTTGATATATTGATATATTGATATATGCGAATGTATTGATGTATTGATATATGATATATTGATATATTGATGTAGTGATGTATTGATGTATTGATTGTATTGATGTATTGATCGTATTGATGTATTGATATATCTGATATATTGATGTATTGATATATTTGATATATTGATGTATTGATGTATTGATAATATGATTGTATTTGAGTTTGATAGTTTGATCATATTGATGCTGTGTGATAAATATTGATATATTGATGTCTTGATGTATTTGATATACTTGAGTATTCTGATGTATTGATCATATTGATATAATTGATGTAATTTGATATATAATGATATTGATTGATATATTGAATCATATTGATAATATTGATATATTGATTGCTATTTGATGCTATTGATATATATTGATGTATTGATCTGATTGATGTATTTGATGTATTGATGTACTTGATATAATTGATATACTGATGATATGTAGATATATTGAATATAATTGATGTATTGATGTATTGATATATTGATTGTATTGATATAGTTGATATATTTTGGATGTATTTGATATATGATATACTTGCTGCTCCTTGATTGTATCTGATATTATTGATGTAATAATTGCATATATTGAAATATTGATGTATATTGATATATTATGGTATTGATATAACTGATATATATGATGTATTGATATAATGAGTGTATTGATGTATTGATATATTGATGTAGTTGTAATTTTGAGTGTATTGATAGTATTGATATATTGGATATATTGATGAATATATTGATATGTATTAGCATATACTTGGATATGGTAGTAGTCATTGAGTATATTGATGTATATGCACGACTGACTCTACAGCTGCTGATACTTCGCTGCGCTATTGGCTGTAATCCTAAGCCAATAAGAAGTGGTTTTTACATCCCATAAATCGTTTATCTGCCTAATCATTTATTGATCATTTTGTTTTTTTAATATATTATTTTATATAATTGTAAGTAGTAATGGTCGGCCTCAGTTTTAGAACCAAGCGTTGCAGCGTCCTGCCCCAGTCCCTGTCTGACCCGTGAGTCAGAGGCACACGCGAGGTGGAGCGGGTCCGCTGGTCACACCAGAAGGTTGCTGGTTGGATCCCCGGCTCCCCTAGCGGAGGGTGGCGTGTGTCCCTGAGCGAGACGCCCCACCTGACATGCTCCTGACCAGCCGGCTGTCGCCCTGCGGGTCGACTCCGCCGTCGGTGTGTGAATGTGTGATGAAGGTGAATGTGTGGTGAATGGTGAATGTGAGGTGAATTGGGTGAATAGTGAGTGCCGAAGCGGTGAATGTGAGTGAATGGGTGAATGTGTGGTGAATCGGGTGAGACCCACCCATGTCAGTGAATGGGTGAATGTGAGGTGATAATTGTAAGGCTCTTTGAGTGGTCCCACTGGCTAGAAAAGCCCTGATAAAGGTTCGACAGAGTATGACACAAACCTTCACAGGACGTCACTGTTCTCTCCACATTGGTGGACACATCAAAGCCAAGTACTTTCTATCCCACAGAAGAGACCCAGGATACTCAGAGTGTAGTTGGGTTTGAGTTTTAAACCTCACCTGTAGGCAATCGTCAGGCAGGACGGCTGACCCCTTCCCTGCTCAGTAAGTCTATCTGGATCCACCTCTGGGAAGCCTTTGGGTTGTAAGCAGGCGGCTAAATGACTCCCAATGTAGTCAACGGTAACGGATCGTGTGTGATAGTCAGCCGCTCGGAGTGCCTCACAATGAATGTACCCCGCCCTCCCCGGCGTACGGGCGTCTTTGCTCAAGGAACAGCCCTGGGATGGAATCACACACAGGCGACGTGGCCTGGTCCGTCCCCTTGGCAACACCGCTCAGCCTCACGCGCCCGCGCTCCAGTGGGGAGGGGCTTTGTCGTTTGTTCTAATTGTTGTATTACATACAACTGTGTTGATCTTCCTCTAGTACTTTTGAATTTGTTGAATGTCCTACCTGGAAAAATCCAACCAAAAAAGTTTGTCAAATATTAAATTAAAAAATTAAACCTCAGGTCCTAATTTCCCTGTTTCTCCGTGCTCCTGGCTGCCCTGTGAGACGCAGCCCGCCCTCCGCTGAGTCCACCCAGCCTGGCGCGTCCCTCCGTCCTCCTGCCCCGCCCTGTTCCCCTGGCCTCCCTCCTGTCCAGTCTCAGCGTCTCCACGGGGGTAACTGCGGTAGATTACCTGCAGGACTCTGTGTTCTTAACACCTTGTGAATCGCTGTTACCACCTGAAGGGAAGATGGAGAAGATTACGGGCACTTAGAGAACATCTAGAGGAGCTCCACTCTGATGAGAGGAGCTCCTCCACACTCTCCGCTCTCAGAGTCAGTCTATCGCTTTAACGCTCAATCTCCTCTCTCTCTCTGTCAACGCTTCCTTTCACTCTCTTTTTATTCTCTCTCTCTCTCTCTGTGTGTCTCTCTCTCTCTCTCTCTCTCTCTCTCTCTCTCTCTCTCTCTCTCTCTCTCTCCTCCCTCCCTCTCCCCCCCCCTCCTCTCTCTCTCCCCCTCTCTCTCTCTCTCTCTCTCTCTCTCTCTCCCTCCCTCTCTCTCTCTCTCTCTCTCTCTCTCTCTCTCTCTCTCTCTCTCTCTCTCTCTCTCTCTCTCTCTCTCTCTGTCTCTCTCTTTCTTTGTCTCTTGAGATGGTTCCCACATAGTGTGTGTACACATGTGCACACACACTATGTGCACGTTAACTAGCATTGTTCGGGACAGCTGCATGTGTCTCTGTCTTTGCCTGTGTGTGTGTGTGTGTGTGCGTGTGTGCGTGGAGCTACACACCACAGTGTCAGTACTAATCCCACCTGACGTCGTTAAGTGGAAGCATTGAATGGAGGCCCCCAGGGAGGCCCCGGTGCTGCCCCCCAACACAGAGCAGCAGAGCATGATGGGTAATACGGCGCCCACGCACCGTATTACCCATCATGCTCTGCTGCGCTACACCAGGTTGGACCGCGGCATTGTCTCGAACACTTGATTCTGGATTGGTCGAGATTTTGGTGGATTGTGGTGTATTTCCTTTCAACGTAGGGACCTCTAGGCCCCGATCAATGCACCACAAAACAAACAATAGTAGCAGTCAACATGTTTCCTTGACAACGCAAAACCAATACCCTCAAGCAGGGAGGAGGAACGCCATCATTTCAGCTGATTAAGTCGATAAAACAGCAGTACCGTACAGATGAGAGCAACTGCTGTCTGATACTGTTGGCCAGTGTGCTGTGAGCGTCAGATACGTCCAAAGATAAAGAACCTCTGGTTCTCCACAGAGGAGGTCACAGCCCCCTGATGTCCTCCAATAACAGGAGACCCAGCTTCCTCTCTCAGCCCATCGATACGCAGGTGATACAACCTGCAGCGAGCCCTCCCAAGAGGGTCTCATATTTCTGAAACACCTAGGCACACACAAAGGCACAGATAAAGGCAGACTCACACACACACAAACGCAACTGCATGCAAATACACACACACACCATCACAACTACCCACACACATGCACACACGCACACACAGACACAAACAAACACCCATACACAGACACACACACACACGCATATACTAAGAGAATCGCAAACACATACACACACACACCACACGCACATAAAGACGCGTATAGTACAGACAAAATAAAACAGGCCACAGCTTCACTAAGTTTAGTAACCCCCTCTGGCCAAACAAGATGCTGACACACACACTCTCACACACTCTACACTCACAAACACACACTCTCACACACTCTACACTCACAAACACACACTCTCACACACTCTACACTCACAAACACACACTCTCACACACTCTACACTCACAAACACACACTCTCACACACTCTACACTCAAAAACACACACTCTCACTCTTCTCACTCACAAACACACACTCTCACACACTCTACACTCACAAACACACACTCTCACACACTCTACACTCACAAACACACACTCTCACCCTTCTCACTCACACCCACACAGACAGGCACACTTCCTTTAGGCAGGACAAAAGACGTTCCTTTTATGATGTAACACGACCACGGGGCAAATGTAGTGCGCTGGAGTGAGGAGGAGGGGGAGGAGAAGAGAGCAGCGAGTGGAGAGAGTGATGTCCTCCCTCTCTCTCCCTCTCGCTCCCTCTTCCTCTCTCTCCCTCTCTCTCTCTCTCTCTCTCTCTCTCTCTCTCTCTCTCTCTCTCTCTCTCTCTCTCTCTCTCCCTCTCTCCCTCTCCCTCTCTCTCTCTCTCCTCTCTCTCTCTCTCTCTCTCTCTCTCTCTCCCTCTCTCTCTCTCTCTCTCTCTCTCTCTCTCTCCCCCTCGGTTTGTCTCTCTCTCCCATCATGAGTTTTCATCACTGCAGTTTATAAGTGGTTATGATCACAGTTTGTTCCCGTGTGACAATGAGTCAGATGTCATAGAAATCTCTCTCTCACCCTCTCTCTCTCCCTATGTCTCTCCCTCTCTCTGTTTCTCTCTCTCTTTCTCCCTCCCTCTCTTCTCATCTCCATCTGACTCTCTCACTCTCTCCCTCTCTCTCTCTCGCTCCCTCTCTCTCTCTCTCCCTCTCTCTCGCTCTCTCCATCCCCCCCTCTCTCTCCTCATCCCCCCCTCTCTGTCTCTCTCTCTCTCTCTCTCTCTCTCTCTCTCTCTCTCTCTCTCTCCTCCTCTCTCTCTCTCTCTCTCTCTCTCTCTCTCTCTCTCTCTCTCTCTCTCTCTCTCTAACCTACCCTGCTGGCTGGTTTCCTATTGGTCGGTGAGGGGGCTCAGCTGTGTTTTGGGGGTCTGGGGAACAGCTGTTGGTAGTGAGTGTGTTGTAACACTGGGTCTTTGGAATAGATCAAGGTTCAATGAACACAACTTTATTCGTACTATTTGTACTATTTGACATTTTTATTATGGTAAACAAATATATATATTTAAAATATGTTATGGTGAATAATTTGTAAATTATACATTTTTTATTATTCGTTTTATATTAAAGCATTTATCTGATGGTTCTATCCAAACCAGATAATGAAGATAATAAAGTAGTTTGTTTGGTATTTAAACTGAACGAGTGAATCAATTAGTAATGTTGACACTTTGATTTGATCCGTTTATTATTGTCGCCAAGACTCTAACCACATAAAATTAAAAACATCCAATAGGAGAAGTGTGTGCGCGTGGGTGGCAAGCTAAGCTGTACAAACTGTTTGGGTGTGTGTGTGTGTGTGTGTGTGTGTGTGTGTGTGTGTGTGTGTGTGTGTGTGTGTGTGTGTGTGTGTGTGTGTGTGTGTGTGTGTGTGTGTGTGTGTGTGTGTGTGTGTGTGTGTGTGTGTGGGTGTGTTTCTGCGGGTGTTTGCATGCGTGTGTGTGTGTGTGTGTGTGTGTGTGTGTGTGTGTGTGTGTGTGTGTGTGTGTGTGTGTGTGTGTGTGTGTGTGTGTGTGTGTGTGTAAGAGCAGAATGCCTGCCTCTACATGCTCATTAACGACATGTATAAAAAAAAACCACAGTGAACAGCTTTTGCTCAAAGTGAAATGCTTTACGAAATACATGAATACATAAAAACGTCTCTCCTCTGGAAGAACAGACACTGCATCAACGCTGATACCTTCTGCTTTCTGAGGGGTTGGTGGTTTACCCGGCCTCTGCCCAGCCGTCTATTGAGCCCCCGGCCGGCCTTCCTCTGTCACCCAAGGGGGTCAGAAAGGTGTTCAGAAAGGAGCCAGGATGTGGTGGCCTTTGGAGCAGCGGATCCATCCCAACACGTTGCAACACAGCCCTGCCGAGCTGAAGAACACATCCGTTGAAGTTCAGGCCTGAGGGGAGGGGGACCACGGAGCGACAGGTTTGGTCCTGGGAGTGGGGGTGAGTGCCAGACCTGCTGCATTACAAAGGGGGGCTTTTGGACTGTGTCCTCTGCTTTGCAGTCATAGTGAGCATGTATCGCTGATTGACAGAGCCAGGCGTTGGTACTATGGTTGTGGGTTCCATTCCTTCTCACATGTGAAGAAGGAATGCAGTGAAGGTAAAGATGAGTTGTTAGTCCACTATGGGTTAGTGGTGCCAAGGATAATCAATGCTAAAGCTAAACTCCAATGCTAAACTCTGCTAATGCTAACATCAGCTTTGGCTGATCCATTGTAATGCTAAATACTGCTAATACTCAAATATACCATGCTAACACTGCCTAAGCTACAACAAACAGTTGGTCTGAAAACATACGAAATGGGAAAATAATATCCTTAAAGGGTGGCCTTACTTTTTCTTAAAAGGCATAACTATGTCTTATTATATTGTGTCCTAAAACTTGTTTATAATAGTTTTCCTTTAAAGATCCAGGATAACCCTTCTATGTAGTCGGTACAGGGTGCCTCTTCCTGCTGTCAGGATGAGGGCCTGGCTCCAGGGGGCTGCGGCCTGTGAGCGCTCCTCAGCGGCCTGTGGGCGCTCCTCAGCGGCCTGTGGGCGCTCCTCAGCGGCCTGTGGGCGCTCCTCAGCGGCCGGGGGCTACGGCCTCTGAACGCTCCTCAGCGGCCGTGGGCTACGGCCTCTGAACGCTCCTCAGCGGCCGGGGGCTACGGCCTCTGAACGCTCCTCAGCGGCAGGGGGCTGCGGCCTCTGAACGCTCCTCAGCGGCAGGGGGCTGCGGCCTCTGAACGCTCCTCAGCGGCCGGGGGCTACGGCCTCTAAACGCTCCTCAGCGGCCGGGGGCTGCGGCCTGTGGGCGCTCCTCAGCGGCCGGGGGCTGCGGCCTGTGGGCGCTCCTCAGCGGCCTGTGGGCGACGGCCTCTAAACGCTCCTCAGCGGCCGGGGGCTGCGGCCTGTGGGCGCTCCTCAGCGGCCGGGGGCTGCGGCCTGTGGGCGCTCCTCAGCGGCCGGGGGCTGCGGCCTGTGGGCGCTCCTCAGCGGCCTGTGAGCGCTCCTCAGCGGCCTGTGGGCGCTCCTCAGCGGCCTGTGGGCGCTCCTCAGCGGTCGGGGGCTGCGGCCTGTGGGCGCTCCTCAGCGGCCGGGGGCTGCGGCCTGTGGGCGCTCCTCAGCGGTCGGGGCGGAGGAGCTCAGAGTTTACTGCAGCCCCCCCGTGGGGATGACGCTCTGATACCAACGCCTGCCAGCCCACTCTTACGTAACACGCCTGCGTGGGCCTGGGGGGCTGCTGGGTGTGTGAGGAGATGTGTGTGTGTGTGTGTGTGTGTGTGTGTGTGTGTGTGTGTGTGTGTGTGTGTGTGTGTGTGTGTGTGTGTGTGTGGAAGCGTGTACGTGTCGAGCTTGTATATTTGTGACTATGCGTGTATACATTATGTCCATATTCATACCCATTACCGATATGTTTTAGTGTAGGTATACTGTGGATGTGTTTGTGAGCATGTGTGTGTGTGTCTGTGTATTGTGACATGTGGGTTTTATGCGTGCGTGACAGAGCATGTGTGTCTGTGTGTGCGTGCAGGCGTGTGCGTTCTAGAGAGCCAGATGGCGTGCGCCCTGCCGGCCTTGGCAGCCCGCCGCAGCAGGCAGACATATTGCTGCGTGGCGGGTTCGGTTCCCCCCCGCCCGTGGGATCAGGCAGCATGTGACTCCCGTGCGTCATCTCCCGGGACCGACCCCGCGGAACCCGCCAGGAGTTTAATCCAACGGGACTCATTCTACTGAGGTACTTTCTTGGGGATCAGGTTGGGGATGGGAGGCGTCTTGCTCATGGGCTAGCCCGTGGACGTTTGGGGAATCAAACACGTCAAAGACGTTTTTGGCTGGGAAATGGAATGCCCTAGCCACTACCCCGTCTCACCCCCTCTTGACTTCACATCAAGAGACCCTCGTGGACGGGCTGTGCGGACCACGACCTCATGTGGGGTCCGCCGGATGTCATCTGTGGAGGCGTGTGTCAGACCGAGGCCGAACACAGCCTGGTTACTTCGGGGGAACGGTTCGTCAGCGAGGGCTAACGTGGAGTTCCTCCGTTTAATTCCCGCTATCTGTCACATTCGAGGTCATAATGAATGATTGGGAGGCCGGCGCTTTGCCTCGTTCTAAAACAGCTCCCAGCTGGCTGTGAGGTAAACACTTTAGTCAAACTACTCCAACCACTGAGTTCACCGCTGTGCCAGGCGGCCCCCCGTCCCCCCGTCCCCCCGTCCCCCCCGTCCCCCCGTCCCCCCGTGCATTTTCCTCCACTCCATTGTTAAATAAAGTTCATTCAATCCCATTCCCCCCCGGTGTTTTGTGTACCAGCACTTTGATGCATGAGGTGTTTGAAGAGCCCACTTCCTGCTGTTGCTGCGGCTGCCTGATTGGCCGAGAGCCGGCATTCAAAG
>OLKM01006622.1:12500-13808 GCA_900291075.1 Melanogrammus aeglefinus
GGAGAACTAGCATCGGGGAAGAGGCCGCGCAGCAGAACCCTTATACAAGTCAGGCTGCTGCGTTCGAACGAGGGTGGAGCGGAGCGAGCCGGTGTGGCTGATGCGGTGGGCGTCGGCTCTAAGAGAACGAGAGGAGTATGACACGTGACCTCGACTGGTCTCTGTTGCGACGCACAGTTCAGTATCGTGGACATCTGTGACACGCTGGAGGAAATAAATGCTTTCCTGTTTGAGAACCTGTGGAAAATCTGGTCGAAGTATTCACCGTTTCTTTCCAGATGCGAAAAGTTCTTAAGAGTGTTCAGGTAACCTTGCAGAAAGAAGTTGGGTACTGATTTGTTGGATGAGAAAGAAGCGTTTCCGGTTAAAAAAACACATGAAAGTCAAAGGAAGACAATCAAGCACTAGAGGGAAAGTTTAAAAAGTTAAGAATCACAATAAGTAGAAGGCATGGATGATATGTGTGTTGCACTGGTGTTGTTCCTCCTACCTGGTATATCATCTCTCTCTCTCAGTCCTCTATGTATATGGTGAAGGGTCGGCTCTTTAAATATAATGGTGGGCGGATCGACAGAAGCAGGGCAGTATTCAGAAATGGTCGCCATCAGGAAAATCACTGTAGACAGTTTATCCTGCAGGAGAACCGCCACACGACAGATGATAATGAGATAGACTGGGGTCTGTTGGTGGAGGCCAGCTATGTTCTGTCTCAATCAGTACTAAACTTCTCTGCTGGTTGTATGCATTCTCTTTCTTTCTCCAGGCTTGTATGTTAATGTCATCTCCAACCACAGGAGGGTAGTGACAGCAGGGCTTCGGTGTCAGAAGTAGAAACTACAGGACATATATGTTTGTGCTTCATTAACCATCTATGCTCCGAATCAGGGATCAGACAACACGGACTATCTTTAAGACAAATAGAAAGTTTTTTTAAAAATGCAAGTGTGATCAGCAGCCATTGTGTAGTGTGGTGGAGATGGAAGTGCACTACCGATTTACACTGGATAGCAACAGGAGAGAACCCCATTTACAGTCATCCACCATACAGGTATTTCAGGAGTCAGTGTAGTAGATGTATGGAGGGTTCAAAACACTCCCCAGGTTACGGCAGTTACACAGTGGTTAAGGTTCATAGATGGGACTTTTGAGTGACAGCCAGGCTGGATAGGAACATGTCACAAAGTTTTTAGCAACAGGTTATTACAGAACAGCTACAATTACCCAGTAGGTTTCATGCACCACCACTTGGTCACGTTTTCATATCCACCACCCTAATACAGCTCATACTGGCACTTTAATGCTTAAAGC
>OLKM01006623.1:0-13805 GCA_900291075.1 Melanogrammus aeglefinus
CAGAGCCCAGGGAAGCTTTTCAGGGAGACTAAACCCTCCTAGTCTAAGTGATGATGGGGTTGATGGGGTGTTGAATGCGTATCTCTCAGATATACATGTATATCTGCTAGACTTAGAAGGCAATTTTAAGTCCTGCTTAAGCCTAACCGCCTATTACAACTCAAGCATACTCACCGTCCGTCATTAGGGACAGGGTGCACCCTGGGTAACTCGGCTTTGCGGGTGAGTGAGCCAACAGAGTCTATGGCGTCTAGGATGTAAAGTAGCCTCTTTCATTTTGGAATTCAATCTCTAAAAGGCAAGATAGGACTGATTTTTTGATTTATGATTTATGAGTATGACTTTAAAGAATTAAGTACTTTGTAATAGTTAGATGTTAATGAGAGGATTTTTGTAAAGAATGGTATCAGGAATGTTGAAGAAAAACTATCACCTATTCCGACTTGGCACAATAAATGCGAGAACATGCAAATGCGAGAGCAAGCTAGCAGACTGTGTTACACATTGCAAGAGCCTGGAACATGACGTAACATGCATGCAGGAAGTGAGACAGAAAGGGGAAGGCGAGATCAGCTTTGAAGATAGCGTTCTTAAAGGATGGCGTGTATTGTATAATGGCATGAAAACGGCAAGAACAGGCGTGGCCATAGTTTTAGCACCCCATGTGAGATTATTGGATGTCAATCATATTGAGGAAGACTTTCCATGGTGAGAGTGATAGTCCATGGCGTGAAGCTGGCGATTTTCAGCTGCTACTGCCCAACTGAAGAGCATGCTACCTCCAGTAAAGAAGCCTTTTACCGTAAGCTACATAAAGCAATACAAACAACAAAGACCAATCACCCATCATTCAAAATAATATCGGCCGGGGATTTCAATGCCACTATTGGAGCAGATTGTCACCCTAACAAATGGAACCGCACAGGGATATATAACGATGATAATCCAACCAGCTTTAATTGTAACAGGCTTGTAGAAACAGCAGAAAATAACAACCTATACTTACTAAATACAATGTATGCAACAAAATCAGACGAACACAGATGGTCATTTCAGTCTAACCTTGGCTACAAACGGAGACAAGACTACATTATGACAGACTGGTATGTCAAACGTGCGACCAAGAACTGCAGGATATATCCGATGCAAAGCGGGCCGTTTGAATCTGACCACAGTGTTGTTGTGATGCTTGCCTACTTTCCAACTAAAAGGAAGATCAAACAGATATTCCTCAAAAAAACAACCGTTAAAGCCAGACAAGATGTTCGACACCTCCGAGATTATATTTCCATACAAGCGGCATATAGCACCAGACTAGATCAGATTATGGAGACTAAACCAAACTTGGAGAAACAGATTGATGATTTAGAGGAATTCATCACCAACGCCATTCAGGATGCATCAAAAGCAACTATCCCCTCTAAAAACAAGGATGTAACTGCAAAGCCATGGGAAAATAAAGAATATCAAGAACTCCTGCAACAATACCGCAACGAAAATAACCCAACAAAGAGCCATAATATATTAGCTGCTATCAAGAAAAAACGCACTGTTAAAAAACACATAGTTTAAAGCAAAGGCCCGTCAGAATCAACATCAACTATAGCTAATGTGAACACGGGAAGGAATGCCGAGCAGAAGAGTATAGAATTGATGAAAACAGTACAACAATCAAGGTCACAATCAAGGAAATCACTATTACAGTCATCGAAAGCTAGAAGAGCACTTACCCAACACATAATACAGTCCGCCCCATAGATATGTACCGCAACCAGAACTAGAACGCCCTGAAGACTACGCACATATACCATATACTACCACCAGAAGACCTTCCATGCATTGACACGACGACACCTGACAGCTCAGAGATCCAACAGAGCATAAAAAGACTCAAGAATGGTAAATGCGTTGGAACTGATAAAGTGTTTGGAGAACACCTGAAGTATGCAATGTCTGAGCATTTACTTTTAAGTACCTTGGTGCTCCTGATAGAGTTTAATATGGACCTATGTCCAAGTACCAGCGAACTGGCTTGTTGCCGAGCATAACAATGCTCATAAGAAGAGGCCTGAAATCATGGCGCTGAAAACTACAGAGGCCTGAGTATTATTATTAGCGCAACTCAAAAAAATATCTGGGATTCTCTCGTACGCGCTGGAGAGAAACGTATGAAGAATCCTGTTTGCCGTCGCAGTTTGGGTTTAGATCCAACAGATCAACATGTGATGCCATATTTATCTTACGAAAATTACTTGAGAAGACAGGAAGATCTAAGACCCCCTTGTTCGTAGCCTCTGTAGATCTAAAGGATGCATATGACTGGATTCCCCGAGATGCACTGATGAAATGCCTTGAAATCCGTCTGAAATGCCCAAAGCTTGTATCAATCCTACGAGCACTATATACTGGTACGCAAGCATTCATCCGAGGAATGACCTCTTCCAAGTCTCTTCCAAGCTCTAGTTGGTTGCAGACAAGGAGCTCTGGAATCGCCTCCAATATTCAATATCTATTTGGACTTTGTTGTACGAGTTGCGCGCCACCAAGTACTCAATATATATCCTGAGACAGGGTTGATGGTAAAATACTGCATCCCCAATGAGGTTTCTCCAAGAGCACTACACAATAAAGCACCAGCGGTTGGCGAGAATTGAATCACAGAGCTCTTCTATGCCGATGATCAGGCTATATTTGCAACATCTATTACAGAACTGCAAGGAATCCTTGAAATCTACGACACTACTTTCTCAAGATTTGGGTTACAAATATTTGGGTTACAAATATAAAAACCGAAACCATGGCATTTAATGTCAATGAAGACATCAAGAGCAGTGAAAGTATTGTACACGTCAATGGTAATCGAATAAAGGATGTTCGAAAATTCAAATATCTTGGATATACCACCACCAATACGGATGAAAACAAGTTGCAGACCCTGGGTACTAGATCTGGGGCTGCGTTTCAAAAATGGAATGAATTGAAACTTATTCTCACGGATCATCGCGTCTCCCTGCCAACAAGAGTGAAGTTTTCGATTGCTTGTGTACGATCGCGCCTGTTGTATAGTGTGCAGACATGGGACATGTCGGCAAGTGAAATTAGAGAGGTTGTGTGGAATGGATTTCTTCGGAAGATTGTAAGGGGAGGATACAAAAGAAAGAATGCTCCTGATCGATACAAAAACACGGTAACCCTAGACGGTGAAGTAGAGTGGAGTTATAGGCTATCAAACAAACGTCTTCGTGAAATAACACACACTGCTCCAATCGACAGGTTATGCTACTCGCAGCAACTAAAATATGTTGCACATGTATGTAGAATGCAAAATAACGAGATACAAAAGCAAGTCCTGTTTGATAGGGATGCACCGGGGAGGGTGTGGAGTGGCTTTGAGAGGATCTTGGGGCTGGACCGCTTACAAATAAGGAGGACCATGATGAATAAATCAGAACTTACACGACTATTGCAGCAAGTGCTGCAGATAGAAGCACCCCAAGGATGCTAGTGCTCTGGAAAGGGGAAAAATGATGATGATGATGATGATGGGCAAGTCAGACTGGAGAACTATCTGAGTTGCTTTCAGCCATGTTGGCAAATGTGATGACAGCAGGAGACTGACCACTGTGTCGGCACTCCATTAGAGTAGTATAGATGGTTCTGTACTCTTTGGGTCACCCTTAATGATTGGAAGAAACTCAATGAGGGACTTTTTCTTGCATTCAATTTGATGTATGGATTTCATGAACCATTCCAGTTGGGATGTTCAAATGTGGCGTTGTCATCCTTGATAGCCCATCCTGCCATCCAAGCAATGTCCCCTGACTCAAAGCTGGAGGGTCTTGGTGGAGATCAGCTATGGGAACCAAACGGATGTCTGCCAATCCTGCTTAATTTTTTGGTACAAAGGACAGTATTTTCATCTCTGTTGCTTTGAGAGTTGCTCCCTTTTCCTCAACCGCCATGTTCCTCCTTTGTATGGTTGCGTGAAGCTCATGTTGTCTAGTTGTTGGATCAGGAGAAGTTACACATGCCCATTGCAGGGAATGCTGTGTTTCCTTCTAGTGACACAATGTTGAGATCTATATTATCGCCAACACATTGATGAACAGTGCTTTCTGCAGGAACAAAGAGGGCTGATTTTCTTTATGCATTCCATCACCACTCTCCTCTTGCTCCTCTGGCTGTTCTGCAGATAGGACTGCATCAACCTCTGCTTCCTCATACTCCACAACATCTTCATCTGTGATTATGGTATCCTGGTCCATGCTACCACATCCATTTTTCACGTTCAAGTAACAATACTTGTAGTGGTGGAGCGCAACATATGATTCAGAGTACCCTAAGTGATGAATACGGTCAATCAACCACTTTGATCCAAACATGTGGTCAAGCTGATTTGTGAGTCAAAGTTGGGAGGGCATAACTCCTGATCGAGGGCGGTATGCTTTCAGCAGGTTCTGTCCCCACATTGCCACCTTTTCGTCAGTTTTTACAATTGCCTTCAGCAACTGCTTGAGGCTGTCAGGAATCAGAGCAAGTTGGCTCTGTGTATTGGTCATGCTGTCTACTGAAGGGTACTGCTTCGTGCCAAGGGAAACTCTTGCCAAGTCTCCACAGATCCGATGAATGGCAGTGGACATTAAATTGGACAAGGAGTCCAGCCGGGAGGGGGGGGGCATTTTGCGATTGCTCATTCCACTTTGAAATACATTTCAAAGTGGACCGGCCCACCGGGAGACCTCCCGATCTTCCCGTTCTCCAGCCCCTGCTGCAGAGCGAATTCAAATTGCCAGCAGAACGGGTAGGGCGCTTATGGCTCTTAAAGGGGATGGGAGATGGCACTCTCATTGGTTCATTGCATGTTACGCCCAAACCTCACCTACAGGTAATTGGGCTACTTCAGGGCAACCCTTTTTCGATTTGCGTCGGGGACAAGAGTAATTTTCATTTTAGGCTGTAACTAAGAGATAAAATGATGTAGGGACCTATAAATAATTGTATAGTCAACTTAACTTTAGAAAGCAAAATGATTTACTTACCATGTCAGAAAGTAACTTTGTTGTGGGCGTGTTGGAGCAGTGGCTAGTGTCTTCGACTGACGTCCGGGAGACCGGGGTTCAATCTGCACTCTGATTAAAAGCGGCTGCAAAATACAAGTCACCGCTACCTTTATTTTTTCTCGCCACGATCTTGCTTCTTCTCCACATGCAGAGAGGTAATTATGCTGAGCATGTGCATAGCAAGTGCATTACTTTCAGTGTTGGGAAGGTTACTTCCCAACTATCCAGTTACAGAATACAGAATACATGCCCAAAAATGTAATATGTAACGTATTCTGTATCATCACTCAATCTGAGTATTGTATTCTGAATACTTGGATTACTTCCACATTGAATTGCATTTTATATGTGTAGGAATACGGCAACAAATCCTGCTTACTAAACAGGCCTATTCTGGTGTGTTCTTCTGTTCAAACTGGCTGAATGTGTTAGGCCCAAGTCTCCCTGAAAGTGAACGTTGTTATATAATTTTCTGTAGTGGAACAAAGACTATAAGGGTATGTTCATGTCCATTCATTTTTTTTGAGCTAAGTGCATAGGTGTTGCCTATACAAGAGAGAGAGAGAGAGAGAGAGAGAGATCATCTGCATTTTTTTGTGTGTTTTCCAGCATACGTTTTATATGGGTGTGTCCAAATTCCCTGACAGTCTGACAATTTGCTGCTAGTCTTGGTGTTACCGCTAATCAAACAATAATTCCCATAATGCGCGCAGCTGAGCGGGTGCCTGTTACGTCCAAGGAGGCATATGCTTTATAGAATCGGACCGAGGTGCGTTCGCTTTCACATCTCAAGCGAACCGTACTAGGGTTCGTTTGGAAGCGAACTGAGACCAGCTGTTCAGGGAGGTCTCGGTCGGCTGATTTGGTTCACATCGAAGTGAGATGGTTGTATTCACACCAACGCAAATGTACCGAACCAAGGGGACCAAACTCGTTTAGTGCGCACTAAATGCTTTTGGTGTGAAAGCACGAATAAACTGCTGAAACAGAAGTATCATCATGTAATCCATTCATTTGAACAATGTAAATGTAATCTAAATACCAACTATTTAAATTGTAACTGTAAAAGAATACAGTTAGCTATAATTGGTATTCTGAATACGTAACACCGGTACATGTATTCCGTTACTCCCCAACACTGATTACTTTATGGTCTTTTAAAAAATGTTTTTCAGAGTGAGTTTATCTCAGATTTAATGTGCAGATTAAAATTTTAACCCAAAATCCATAGGTTTAATTTGACAGATCAATATTTCAGGGTTACGGAGTCATGATGTAAAAAGGACCTCCCTGACAGTTCAGAGCAAGGCTTTGTTGGAATTTATTCACCTTGTTGAACAGGAAAATTTCAATAATTGTAATAAATAAAAATACAAAACTATAGACACTCTTATAACAAAACAATATGGTGAAAACAGAACAAATTGAACATTCATCATTGCCTTCCTTGGGAGTTAGCATGAGTGTCAGTGTGTGAATGTGATTGATAGTGTGAGTCTGAGTGTGAGTATGAATGTGTCTGTGCATGATACATTATATATATGGATGTGTTATTTCTGCAAATTCATACATTTGGTGTTTTGAAGTAATGGAGAGAGTAAACCCGCTGGCCCCTCAGTCTGCTCATCAGTTCTCCGACCTGCAGGGGAGACAGAGAGGCATCATCATGCAGAACATATTGCGGCTCTCATCAGACTCAGTTCAACAAGACCGGAGAAGCAATGCCAGGGCAGGACACACACACACACACACACACACACACACACACACACACACACACACACACACACACACACACACACACACACACACACACACACACACACATATACCTGTATGTAAAAATTAAACAGATCTAAATCTTCTTAACCGTTTACAGACTCTGACCTGCCCATTATGTCATGCCTACTGTGTGTACAGGCACATGCAGACGCACACACACACACACACACACACACACACACACACACACACACACACACACACACACACACACACACACACACACACACACACACACACACACACAAACAAACACAAATGCACACAACACACAGACACGAATGAACATGACTGACAGGTGGTTGGCATAACGGTTGTCCTCTGACAGGAGTCTGAAACACAGGGATTAGAAAGTGTTTCACATCAACATTCACGCTCACATTGCAGCAGAGGAGAAACAGAATCCCGCTGGACCAAGGCGCACACACACACACACACACACACACACACACACACACACACACACACACACACACACACACACACACACACACACACACACACACACACACACACACACACACACACACACACACATGTTTAAAGTCTACTTACATGGTTGTATGTTTGTTGTGTGGGTAGGTGCAAAATAAACACACACACACACACACACACATACCAAGATAATGACTCATAACACACACACACACACACACACCACACACACACACACACACACACACACACACACACACACACACACACACACACACACACACAGATAGTCATAGACACACACACTGTTAGATCCGTCGACTATACCGCCTCATGGGAGGTGGATTTAGTGAAACCTGCTGTCCAGTAACGTTTGTTAACAGGTCGGTGGGGAGACTCGCCCAGCGCTAACCATCATATTAACCAGAAACCTACCCTGCTTGCTTCAGCGCCCCACCCTTGAGCATAACCCTGGTCAGGGCTGTGGCTGCCGATAGCGTCTGTGTTATTGCTCTCCCCTGGTATCCGTGCACTCAGAAGTTTGCTGGGACTGGGATTTGAAGAGTATGAAAATAACTAACTCTAGGGATATGCTTCTTTGAACCTGACTAAGTAACCTCAAAGATCCACGATGCTTATGCTGATTCTGTTGACTGATCACAAAGTGCTATTCTAATCTTCTTCAAATAGATATTCACTAATTGATAGAAAAAGGATGGGTACATAGTTTTATTTGCAGGATTAATATTTGGAACATTGCAATAAGCGGATAAAAACATTAAAAGTTGGTATTTTGGTATTGGATTCTACCGCTTTCATATGGGATGGTGGTTCTAATGAACGCGGGAAAGAGAGAGAAAACTCGATCTTTTTTCACGGCCGAAAGTGTCTACTCATTTAGTCCCACAGCTGGTGGCCTTCATAGCCCTGCAGGGCTATGGTAGGAATCCAGTAGATAAGGCTTGCTTCTAGCGGGCTGCGGAATTTGTATTTGGATAGAAGTTATTTCCTTCTGATTTTCTGGGTCCTCGTCTTTTCCTCATTCCACTATTTTCTGGGTCTATGTCTTGGTTCTGGTCCTGGTCCATGGGTCTTTGTGGTCAATTTCTGTGTCTTTATCAATGAAGTCCAGGGCATTCGGGTCTTTATCAATGCCGTCCGGCATCTGGGTCTCTATCCATGAAGTCCGGCATCTGGGTTTTTATCCATGGAGTCCGGCAGACGTCCGCGATGGAGTCCTCACACTGGGGGACTCTTCGTTTCTTCATTCGGCATGCCTTTTCATAGGGAATAATTTGACCTTGGCCAACTTCTATATGACCACTTATGACATCACATGAACCCAGCTGGTGTGTCCTCACATAAACCGTAAGTTGTCCTCACGTAAACTCTAGCTGATCAGTGAGTTGTCCTCAAGTAAACTCTAGCTGAATCGTACATGAGTATAACAAGCAATACTTCATTTCGCCACCACAGGCATATTTCGTTCAAAACACAGGGTGTGCCTGTAAGTTTCATCAGACCTAGATGGTCGACACAGTATTATTATACCTTATTGTTGAACACATTTTATACATTGGTTCTTATACAAGTGCCTTATCAAGTAAATATAAAACCTCCTTTGTTTACATGTCGGACACCGATGAATCAACCCTACTTGAAAACACACACACGCCAACACACACATAAAGACATACACAAACACAGATAAAGAAACACACACACATGATAAACACAAGCACACACACACATACAGACACACACACACACAGACACACACACACACACACACACACACACACACACACACACACACACACACACACAGATAAAGACACACACAGACACACATACTGTATGCACACACACACACACATAAAGACACACACAGACACAAACCGACTGATAAAGACACAAACACACACAGTAAAAGACACACACATGCACAGAAACACATCATATACACACACACAGATAAAAAACACACACACTGACACACATACTGTATACACACAGACACACACCGAGATAAAGACACACACAGACACAAACACACCGATAAAGACACACACACACACACACACACCCACACACACACTCAGAGGCACATATATACACACACACACAGACAGATAAACACACTTACACACATATACAGACACACAGATGAAGACACACATTCTGGCCAACCTGCTCCTGATGCAACCTTGCTGCAAGAGCACACAGGCTGGCGTGGCATGAGCAGTTGGGGCAACAGAAAGGCATTGCTCGCGTTCAGACGAGAGAGCTCAGCAGGGATGGCCGTGAACCCACACCGAACAGAAAGCTTCGCTCCAAGGACAGTCAGACCAGCGGACCATTGGGCCACACTAGAGCCAACGTAGTAAGAGGAGCTCAGCGGCTTCAAACAGCCCCCACACACTGTTACCATGTGAAGACCCCATCAGTACCCGGCTGGCCCCGCCGCTACTCACCCTTTGGGAAAACGGGCTTGTTTGAGTCAAATTAATCAACACGCAATATAATTTTTAGGTGTAAATATTATGTTCTTGTAGAATAAATAAGTGCCAGATATGAATGCTGAATTTAGTCAGTAAAAGCGCTCAATAGGCACCAAAGGTTGATTGGAGTTTAAAAAAATTTCCTTTTAAAGCTTCAAAAACATAAAGCTTAATGTTTGGCTTCTCACACTAGATAAATGATATATCAGACGTTGATTTCCTTTGTCTTAAACTTTAAGACTGTGCTGCCATAAACACACTAAACCAAATTATCACACATGCGACAAAATACAGAGATTGAACCATTACAATGATTAAGACCATAACCAACGTCACTAGAAAGCGTCAATTAAATGGCGCTTGTTGAGATGATTGTTGACCAGCCTTATCAGACCAATGACTGTGTTTCTCATCTACTTTTATCTGCATAACCCCGTGTGCATTCTGGTTTTATAGCATTCCTCCACAAAGTGGCTGCAGCGTCTGTGCTACTGCCATGTAAAGCAGGGTCACAGTATTCAAACCCACTTTTGCTCCACTTGAGGCTTAGCGTACTGCAGTTTTCCCTATGCTTGTTTAATAAGCTTACTATAATAAATTAATGTATTATTCTTTCTTTCTCCATTACATTTGCAGTGCAGTTGACCCATGCATTTACCCTAGACTGAAAAATACATAGAAGAAATGAGTCAGCAGGATTTTCCTATTGTTTTTCCGTATAATTAGGTCATAAAAGGAGCAGCACACCTTTAGGGCCCCTCGTCCCTACTCTATGCAGGTTCCACAAGACTACTTTATGTATGCAGAACATAACCCATTTGGGAAACCATTGTGGCTGTAGATTGGGCGACGCTAATACCTTTTATAATATTTTCAACCAAAACATTGCTAGGAGCAGTGGTTCCAGAGCATAGAAATATTAAGACAGAATATTGTGTCAACATCCAGAAGAGATCAGGACATTAGAGGAAGAAGTGGACATAATAAAAGTTACATCAGCCGATAGGACCTGGAACAGAATATTTAACTATTCTAGCGGTGCCCTTCATGTCTTCTTCACACGCTTTAATAGTCTCTTTCCATTTTCTCATTTGTTTCCTGTTGTATGACCATGTATGCTAATGCGGAGTACATGTATGGAATGAGCTCATAGGGCTCAGGCCTTTTTGAACAGCCTGTGATGCAGGGGAATGGCATTCCAGTGTTTGTAGACAGCCTTAACGCCGCGTTTAACCAGCTGCAGGTCGGTACGTTCGGGTCGCAAAAATGCCGGGTAAGATTGCGTTTGCCCACCGCCAAAAGTCGGCGTGACCCGGACTGAGCCATACTCGTTTAGCCCGCACCCGTACTCCGTCGTTGGGTACTGAGACGCCGAAGGGTGCCGAAAATTCGAGCTACACACCACCTCCGTTGATTGGGTCACAGAAATCAATCACTCGTGACCGGGGATAAAAACGAAACAAACAGTAGCCTGCTTCACACCAAATGCACATTTGTTCGCGTGTCGCTAAGTTTGTCGCCCGCCACGCTGTGCAAGTTTTACCAACTGTGCAACAACACGATAACCACCAATTGCCTCTGTTCTTTACTTTTGTGGAAGAGGGAGAGACGGTGGAGACCTGACACAGCTATTAAATATTGTACATGACCACGAGAGGCACGGAATGAAGTATTGATTAACAGAATTTATTATGGCCTAACCTAATTAAACCGTTGAACAAGCAAGACCGAACCATAGCAACGCAGCGTAAACAAACCCCGAGAAACCCAATCCCTATGAGAAGCTCCCGACGTTACGGCCATCGGAGGTACACAGAGCTTTTGGCCGTGTATGTATATACAATTATATTATATACTATTATATATAGAGCTCTGGAATCGCCAAACGCATACAATCAGCTTCTCGTCCATGCTGCCAGTTAACCCACGCGACTGCACTGCACTAGTGATGGTTGAACGCTGAGAACATGTCGCCGTAAAATGCTGCTGGGCGAACAAGCTATGTGGAAGATGTTCCTCTGCATTCTCCTCTGCGCTGCTCTGAGTCACAATGTTTAGGTAGCTCCACGGCGATCGCATCCGGCCTACCATAAAGGTATGTTGAAACGCGACCTCGGAACTGAGCTGGCTATACCACCCCTCCCTACCGACTGAGCGACCGAACCGTACCGCACCCTCAGTGGAAACGCGCATAAGTAGCTTGGCAAAAAGTCATGTGTAGGATAGGATTTATAACTTTTCTACAAACTGCAGCGTTCGGCTAGCGGCTGGTTGAAGCAGCCTCACCTGGCCGTGTCTGATTGGTCTCTGGGACCGGGTGAAGCTGCACACCTGTTGCACATTGAGTAATCAGTGTACAACAGGTTAAACCGGCCATCTCCACACCACACTCAGGAGATCTCCTGGCATCGGCAAACATGGAGCCACCAGTTCATGTATCATTATCTATAACCCTTACAATTAACCGGCTTCAACACCATCACCCTGCGTCCTTGTCTGGAGGAGCGTTAAAAAGCCACCTAGGTGGCGTGTAGCCACAGCTTGTGTTACAATATTCATGCAAATATTTGTTCATTCCTTGAGAATACAATGCGTAAAAAATCAAAAGACTGTTCGCTAGATATGAGGCCTTCATAGCTCCAAGGGGAGGGTCTTGCCCCATGGAGACATTTGCACACCCACAGGGTTTTACAGAGCCCAGAACGACAGCCCCTCTACAGAGGACGCCGATTTAGCATTGGTCTTCATCACTTCCTTATAAGCTTTTACCCATAGGTTTCCACCGTAAAACAACATCAATCATCTTTGACACTTGCTTCTCCCTGCTGTCATAGACCATAAACATCATCTAGGGAAGTACCTAGAGGCAACTCGAGGCCAGGTTTCTAAGAGTTTCTGAGGGGTCACTGGTCCTAGAGGCACCTTTAGGCCGATTCTAAGCGCTTTCCTTAAACTAGGGCTCAGCTCTTTACTTAAACTAGGGCCAAGATCTTTCCATTAACAAGAGGTCAGCTCTTTCCTTAAACAAGCGGTCGGCTATTACCATTAAACTAGGGGTTGGCTCTTTTCATTAAACATTGGTCCTTGATGCATGTCCATGAATGTGTTTGAACTTTCTCCAGAGCGTTTCTCAGCCCAGTCCGGACCTTGCCCGATGCGCTCTGTTCCCCATCAGTTTCTCTTATGGCTTCATCTAAACATCCAGGATTTAGCACTAAAAGTGATACCCATGAGGATCCCGCTGAGCCCCACTGCGGCCCGTCGTCCGCACTCGGCTGTAACATCGTCCCATCAGGAAACATGATCCTGGATACCCCGTACTCAGGCCCACCCTTCTATACTGAGTTGAGCGGCTGACTTCAGTCAGTTAGCGGATGGAGGAGAAGGGGAGGGAGGGAGAAAACCGGTGTGATCACGGCCCTCCTGAGGATCCCCCCACTGCATTAACCGCAATTTCTGCACCTTTCAGCCTTGACTTAAAATATGGATCTTTTTTAAAAAATAAGATTTGAAATGGTCTTTTAAAACCGACGCTTGCTAGTTAACAGCCCATCCCTATCTATACAGCCAAACCCTTAAGCTATTACAGACACACACTAGCTATTACAGGCCACCACCCCTAGCTATTACAGGCCACACCCCTAGCTATTACAGGACACACCCTCATACATTGCCAAACCCCTTGCTATTACAGGGCCCCATCCCTATCTATTACAGACCAACACCCCTAACCTATATAACATACCCAAAGCTATAACAGATACACACCATCTATTACGGCCAAAAACTTAGCTATTACAGACCACACCCTACATTACAGACGCACACCCCTAGCTATTTACAGACACACCCCTAGCATTACAGGCCACACCCCCTAGCTATTACCAGGCCACACCCCAGCTAGTACAGACACACCCCTACTATTCACAGGCCCACACCCCTAGCTATACAGACACACCCCTAGCTATACAGGACACACCCCAGCTATTACAGGCCACAACCCCTAGCTATTACAGGCCACAACCCC
>OLKM01006624.1:0-13800 GCA_900291075.1 Melanogrammus aeglefinus
GGTCGTTTTGCTCTTAGATGTCATCTCCGCATTGGATCGACGAACAAAAAACCAATGTGCAGAATAGAAATACCATTGAGGAAGTGCCGTGCTGTTTTTCAAAAAACCATCCACTTGAAAACAACCAACTGAAGTGGTTTTGTGTAAAAAGGGTAGCTGGATTTAAACATTCCCGCAATCATCGCTGAACCCACTACAAGGCCTACCAAAGGCAAACAAGGCCTACACGAGACCCGATTTGCCTCAAATATCGCCAAACGGACAATCGAACAGCGACACACCACACACGGTACGGCAACTCGTAGACTTGTGCTTGAAAGAGCTAACTCGATTGCATGGACCACCGGTCAATCAAACCCACTGCAACAAGGCACGCCAACATGCCCAGAATAAGAGCAGTAAGCACACCAAGCACCGAAGGAACAGGAAGTACATTATGTGGGCGGGCCACTGGAGACCAGTGCAGCGGAAGGGACTGGGTAACCGACCATACTGCGGAGGACAAGGAGAAAAACCGTGCAGACGGGCAGGTGGATGAGGTTGACTCTCCTACGTGCGGACTAATGGGCCATGTAGAGGAACGCCAGACTGTTTTTTCGCTGAGGCACCGGTGCCGTTCGAATGAGCCAAGGTGGTGATATAGCTCGTTGGTTGTAGAGGGTCTCGTGAGTGTCTGACCGAGTGGAAATTCAGGGCTGACGGATAAAATGAGTGCAAAAATGAGAAACGACACCGACGTCATCCGGTTCTCAGACAAACGTTGGACTGTTAACTCTCTGAACCTACGCCGGAGGAATAAAAATTGCATGTGTCATAAGTCTTGACAGTGAACAAAGGGTGAGAAATGCGGTCAAACAATCAATGCACATGTAAAAACTGCAAGACATGCAAGAGAAGGATGTCTGTTACTCCCAGAACATAAACGACGCCATATAGGAGCCTTCGACGAAGCAGTCATACCAGCCAATGGACGAGGGCTGGAGACAGGCAGGGCCTAAGAAAGTCATAGCGCCAGAGCGATCAGTAGTAATGGGCAGAGAATCAGGTCCATGGCTCATAGAGCTGCCCGAGTAGGTAGAGGGTGGGACCAGCCACTAGATTAGAGTGCCGGTGACACGAAGATCACTGAATATAGAGCCGTACATCGCGACACGTCCCCTCTGCCACCCTGCCAACCTCCCCCCCACAACCTATATAGGCCCTGCTGCAAGTGAGAAGCAGAATATGCAGGCCACGAATGAGAGAGGGGTGGGGCATATGAACGGCCAAAAAGCCGCCCTCGGCGATCGTCCGGCAAACCCTGAAAGATGATAAGGTGACTTAATGGCCCCCTCCAGCGAACCAGTGAGAGGTTATGGTGGGGCTCGTGAGATTCCCGAGACAAAAGGCCTGTTGCAGCAGTCAACCTTATGGCGAGTCAGTGGTGCAAAGTTACTTCTGGAGTCGTGTGTTTGGCGTCTATCAACGTGCTCGCTGATGGGTACTCGCATTGTTGGATAGTCGCAACACTGCCACTTCAGGTCACCGGGCGCCCATCACGGTGCCAGCGCACACAGGGCCAAAGGAGTGGCCCAAGCCCACAGCCGAATCACTGGACGTGGGGCTGAGGAGCGGAGACGGGGTGCCGCGGGGCGTCCAGGAGGGGCGTCCTCTTGAGCCGCGTCGCCTACATCGCATCCGTGCGTTCGCAGCCCCAGCAGAAGAGACGGGTTCCGCGAGAAGCGACGTGTATGGTTAGCGCAGGGATCTGTAAGGTCGTGGCTGCAAACTGGTGCGCCCGTCAAGAAAAAAAAAGCGACAAATGATTAGCCGAAGACGTATAAACGCTGTTTCAAAACAGCTGCTTGATCAAAGCGACTCCCTCTTCACCATGCACAGCAACGTGACCACGTCCCAGTAAATATGAGCCTCATGTTCTGCTCTGGTGAGTCTTGTATGTGGTGGTGGTGCAGGGTTCTGTCAGTCACTGACGGGAAGAACGTGCAGTGGCAAGCACAGTTACGTAATGGGCTGCATCGCCATGCAACAGGTGAAGGGAGCCTGCTTCTCAAAGGATAAGACATCGTTCAAGTTATCCTTGTGACACAGTTTGTCCTAAATTGTGCACTCTTCCACCGTTCTGGAATCTGTCTTGGGCCGTTCTCTATAAAAGAGTGAAGGCTGTCATGAAAGAAATGAAGCGATGCGGGAGGTGGCTGCCAAGCCCATGCATACATTTTCTGCAAAAGCCACCAAATCACGCCAGCAGCTTATGGTTAACGGAAACGGCCAGCCATCTATGCGAGCACAAAACATCAGTGTAGTTCTGTAGCCTAAAGGTGGAGGCGAGAAAGGTCATTAGACACCTGATTACATTTCATCTAAATGTCATAGCATTGAAAATCTCCCGAAAAAAAAAGAGAAAAGGAAGATTGGGAAGAGGCTAACAGACACGCATGGGAGATAGTCAAGTCACATTGGTATTTGCCATGGCAACGCAAGGAGCGCACAAATGCTCGCGCACACACAAGAGCAGTGGTACCAAAGAGAAAGAAGACGCTAGAGAGATCCAAAGAGTCCAATCGCCCGGAGAACAAGAAGACCCACAGCTGATGTCAGCTGCGGACCCCACGAAACCAGCACAAGTCTAAGCTAGAGGAGCAAGGCGAGGAGTCGCTTACATCTGGTTGTGGCTCACATCCTCTTAAGGCTGCCGTATGGTAACTAAAGCGTCGTGCAACACCCCTGGGAACTAACGTGGGCATGATAGTTCAATAAGTGGGGTCCATTAGACAGAGACAGCCAAAGGAGCGAGCGGCAGCCAACGAAAAACAGACGGACCCGGCTGTATCCTGAGCTCAGACTAGCGCCGCGCTCAACGTCTGATCTCAGCGTGCCTTCGCACCGCGTGACGCCAGCCGACTCTGCGCCGGGCGTGCGGCGGCGGCGGAGACAACGCTCAGAGGTGAAAGTTGGCAGAGGGGCAGAGGCTGGCAGCAACAGATAAGCCCTCCGGCTCAGCCTCACGCCCTCACCCTCGCCCCTGCTCCCCGCTCCTCGCCTGTCCTACCTCCAGCGACAGGAATAGCAGCACTCTTCTCTCAGCCCTCCAACTCGTTCTGGATGCTTCTGATTTGCATGTTATGTAGCACATTGCGTTCTCAAAAGCGGCCCGCGGGCCAATGGCGCCCCGCACAAACATTTCCTCACTGGACCTCACTCCAGAGGTCCACGGTGCAAGTGTTTTTTTACCACCACTGGATGCTGACGCATTTCCCGCCGATTGTCTTTTTCCTTGGCTGGCCCTCAGTCTAAATAGTGGGTTCCTAAATTTGGCCCTCAGCTGTCCCAAACTTTGAGAACCCCTTGATTAGCATAAGCGCCAACAGGATGTGGGAGAAGAGCAGCGCACACAAGGTTCACACGGAATCTCCTCTGAGTGACCCGTAGCTCGCGGAATGGAAGGAAGCGGCGCAGGCACGCAGCGGTGTGTCCCGTGGGGACGGCCATTATGGAAACACGAACAGGGTATCGTATTAGTGATTGTCCTCGAGATAAAAATAAAACAGGTCCCAGTCCGGTGGGGACACAGGTCACAGCAGACAGCAGAGTGGGCCCACGGGTGTTGTCCCTGCAGCTGGTGTCATACAAAAGAGGCTGGTCTTTCAAATCCCTCCAAAGCCAGCCGGACTTCCTGGGTTGACATTGATGTGGAGAACGAGGTCAGTGTTGAAACTTTAATGAACTTGAAAAAATAGGAATAGGGCTTCAGAAAATGCTTTGTGTTAATCCGTTTGTGTTAATCTCAAACTAACCGATTTTATTTAGGTGGATTAATAGAATTTGTCTCAAACCTGATCTGGAAAAATGGAGAGAATAATTAAAATTTACTTGTGTAGAAACGTCTGATGCCCCGCGGCTCAAAGTGGTCAGTTTGTGTGACTGCTTTCCAAAAACTCGATTGGAAAACAACGTGCCTGTAAATGTGTGTGTGGTTGATTTTGCTCTTTCACGGGCATGTGCAGACAATTGCCTTAGTCTAAGATACCAATCTTCTTCTCTGATGTAAATTAATTCTTGAAACATAGCCGAGCAAGCAAGAGGCTGACCTCCAGGATTGAGGCTCCAGGATTAAGGTTCCCTTTGGTGTTGTAGCGGTAAGTATAAAATGCTTCACCCCAGGCTTTACGTTTGGTCGCTTTGAATAGCCACAAGCTATTCAAAGAACTCCTTGTTCCAAGCCAAACACCCACGACGTTTCTTACCAGCACCTCCTTAACAATCCTGAATAATCTTTAATAGGGGTTCAGACTTTGTCTAAGATCATCAGTATCATCTTAAAGGGGTAGTTCGGAATTTTGGACATTGGGCCTGGGGCAACATTACAGAAACTTCCTAACTCTGAAACCCTATCCTATCTTGAGATAGGAAGGCCTTTAGGGGTTGCATATTACAGACGGAGGTTTCCTAACTTAACTTAACTTAGGAAGAAATCCTATCTTATCTTAAGAAAGTAATTTAACCATTACAGAACTATCCTAAGTTAGGAATTTCTTAAGTTAGGATCCCTAAGTTAGGTGGCCATACACCCTGTCCTAAATACAAAATAACTGTCAATAACAGAAGAAAATGGTAGCAGCACTGCTAGTAGGTCTGTATGGCAATGAAGACGAGGAACATCACAACAGAAATGTGATGGCTGAAAGGCTACCGAGACCGCATAATGATTTGTTTACATTAGTATTTTAAATTTCATTTTTATCGCCTACAAAAGACATTTAATTTTGAATTTGGGGGAAGAATTACTTTTACTACTTATTACTACCTCTTTCTTGTTCTCTGTACCAATACCCGCCATGACCGTAGTCCTAGTGCTACTAGCTTGCCCTCATTAACAAAGATCCTCAACAGTCTCCGTTAACGTTATAAGTAGACTCACTTCATCAATAAATCTCATGCACACTCCGAGTGCAGAAACAGACATAACTGATGATTGCGATCGAAAAATCTGATTGAAAAGAACAGTTAGGATTACCTAAGTTAAGATAAAGACAGGATACCAAAAATAAGATAGGAAACCGGCCAACAGGTTAGGGGACTACTTCTGTAATAGGAAATTAGGGATTTTTTCCTATCTTTGAGAGCCCTAATTTAAGTTAGGATGAGAAGTTAGGATTTTTTCTGTAATGAGGCCCCTGATTCCCAAGTTGAGCCTTGGTGTTCTTTATCATTGGAGACAGGTTTTCAACACATTCTCATTCAGTCCTTCCAGTTGCACAGTTCACTCCGTGCTAGCTAGCACACGGCAACGGGCAATACTAACCGGTTAAATAAGCAGTCGTACCCACTCACAGTACACTGGAAGGCAAATCAAACTAACGCCAGACTGTCATTGTGAATGTCTGTGTTTGAAAGAATAATGTTAGAAATAAAACCAACCTTGCATTGCAGTGCATTTCGAGGGACTTGCTGTGTCTCAGCAGCAGTGTTATATTCCTGGCAGTAGGCTACGGCAGCGGCGGACTGATACCTAGGTTAAATTTTGCTGCTGCTGAGAAAGCGGTGCCTCAAAATGCGATGATTCATAAGATGCAAGGTTATTTTTATTTCTAACATTGTTCTATCAACACAGACATTTACATCTATAGCCTGGCGTTATAATTGATTTACCTCGGGTGTACTGTGGAGTGGGTAAGACTGTTTTAATAGCAGGCTAGTATTGCCCGTTGCCGTGCGCTAGCCTAGCACAAGCAAACTCTGCAACTAGAAGGACTGAATGAAATGTGTTGAATACTGTCTCCAATGATAAAGAAACACCAAGGCTAACTTGGGAATCAGGCCCTAAGTCCAAAATTCCGAACTACCTCCTTAAGATGTATTGAGCAGCGGAAGGCAAACTAATCAATGACACACAAGACCAGAGCCCTTTTGTTTTTTTTCACCTAAGCAATCGGTCTCCAGGTAGAGGGATGGAAAACAAAACAAAGTGCAAAAAATAACTGCAATAAGGCCATCACTGCATTCTTTTTCAATGCATCAGCTGCACTTAAATCCTGGAAAATGTCCATGACAATTAATACCAATTTGAAGTACATTTATTTTGTCGCCAAGATAGATGTTGTAAAACACTCTCAAAATGGATATTGGCAAAACGCACATTGTTCATTTGTGAGGAATTGCACTTACCTACGATGGCCAGATTGTGCTCAGACCCACAAGCAATCTGCAGAGACAATAAGGTTTGAGTGATAAGTAACACAATATAGAACCAAATTGCAAGCAGCACCATTCAAGATATTCAAAAATGATTCATCACTTTTAGCTCTGCCATGAATCTGCCCAACATCTCATCTGAAACCCACTGCTCAGCAACAGCTGTTCTCATCTGACACTGAGGGCTGCATCTGTTGAACGAACCCCCTTCAAAACACACTGCTTTTTTACAAGACGCCAGTCTGAACGCTGTCTCAAAGTTAAATTAAATAAGCATTATGGCTGAAGGAGTGGCCAAGTGCTATATAAATATATACATAAAGGATCTATGGTTCAAGCGTTTTCTCTTCCAATGGTGATGCCAGCCGGCCGCTGTATCCCACTCCAAATAAACATGGATTTCTAAACCGCGTGAGTGGATCAGACATGGATAACCAAGGCCCTCTTCATCATTGTCCTTGTAGGAAATACGTTTTTTCTAGATATTGACAGTGGGCGTTTAGTGGTACGAGGGCGTTGGGCCAGGAGATTCATGGTGTGCTCGGACTATTCCATCTTCTTTCATGCTTTATTTGCGCAGGGCAGATCCGCTCCCTGACACGCACCAGTGATCTGTGAACAGGGCCAGCGTTGTGTCCTGGCTCATCCCTGACATCCTTTTTAAAAGGCAGTAAACTCCCCCAAACAGCCCAATGCAGTTCACAGCACAGGTCCACCAGCAACACCCCCCTGGGCCTTTCACTCATAATTGCCCAAAGGGGAGAGGCCTTACACTAGGGGGGCCGGGGGAAGGGGACAATTTTGCTCGGTGCTATGTGGCAATCCCCATCATATGGGTTAGTATATCACTGAGGAGCCATTTGAGCCTACAGCTTAGAGAGACGCCTCAGCACTCTTCAACCTCAGGTTGCTACATCCGTCGATGTCTGCTGCCCTCTGGTGGCTTGCATGAACTGCACTCATGAAAGGCTGCAGAATAGGCCCATCATATCCCAAACTCAGACGTGTCTGCTTTGGTTTTATTATTAGGTGAGGGCTGCATGCAGCGCTCAACTATTGTTCTTCATAAGTTTTATTAGTGTGAATGCTGTAGCATTCACACTCTAGATATTGAAATCTGTATTGGTGTGAATGCTGTAAGCATTCACATCTTACAAAATGCTACATATTTAATTTTATTATTCTGCCACTTTTTAAGAACGCGACTCCGTCAACATACTTCCACGTAGAAACATCATTCAACGTTCAGCTCCGTTGGTACCATTATGCTATTATTTTCTGTATTCATATTATTCATAATTCCCGAGATATTCAAGGTTATTCACTCAAAATTCCCCCATTCATTTCCATTGGAAAATTAAAAAAACCCTGATTCATGCTTCATCCTCTTCAACACTTCAACAACTTAAGACATCTTAACTTGGTCAAATTTAAACCGTTTATCATCGTTCAAACAATTAAACAGATCTAACAGGTATAACGTAGACCGTAGAGGCTCCCCCGCGCTTTCTCTGCTACCGTCGCTCCAGCGCAACACACAACCACACACACACACACGCACGCACGCACGCACGCACGCACGCACGCACGCACGCACGCACGCACGCAGCAGCAGCAGCCCGCGCGACTAATTCCGCCCCTAATAACTGGTTGCGCAGACTCTGGAGAGTCAAGGTAGACACTCGCCTCTGATAGATTGAAGTCTTTGGAGACTTAAGCTTCACTCACACTCACACATAAACAGGCAGACAGCCAGACAGACACACACACCACTCCATCGCTCTCAACGCCAATCGGCGATTGGCGTTGAGTAACGCACAGTGACTTTGATGAGTAAATTTTAATCTGATTACTGGTTTGGAAATAGTAAACGTATTAGATCACTCCGTTACTAGAAAAAATGGTCCGAGGACCAGTAACTTGTTACTAAGAAACGCGTTACTGGCATCACTGCCGCTGACGTTAAGAGTTGACGTTTGGCCCTGACGGTAGAGTTGGATGTCTCAGAGACCGGTCCTTGGTCTCGAGACCATTCTCGAGACCACTTTTACGTGGTCTCGGTCTTGTCACAGTCTCGACTGTCTTTGGTCTTGGTCTTGTGTTGGTCTCGGATCCCTCGGTCTTGTCTTGGTCTCATTGTCTTGGTCTTGCAGTCTCCGGTCGACATAGGGGTCGGGAGATTTGCAACAAATAATGTCTATGATACCAAACATAGGCCTAATATTCTATAATGCAACATTAAATTGTTTCGCCTTTCGAATTTGTAGTTTTGCATTTGATTCATGTGACATTTGTGCAAGTCATTGTTGTTTACTGGTATTTTATTTAAAAATGGAGTTGTTTAACTAAATAAATGTGACCATTGACATTTAAATAACATCTGCATATCACGTTGTTTTGACTTCACAGGCTTAATCTATTTCTGGCAAGGTTATAATTGTGTATCTTCAATTTCATCTACAAATTAAGTATAATTGTAATTAGTTACATATTTCCCATAGCTGTTGGAGGTGTTAAGCTGTTTTATCAGATGACTTTTGGACCAGTTAGTTAGTACCAGTCAGTCAGTAATATCAGTCCTCAACAGCAGACAAAGGAGTCTCAATCCTCTAATAGTGCAGTTGTCATGCAATTGCTATACATAGTTTATCTCACCCAGTCTACGAAAACATTTACAGTGAGTGAGCTCACAGTCACACACATTCATGACAAGCTCTGTCTCTGCATTGTTCTGTCTGTAGTTGAAATAATACCTTCTTAAATTGAATTTAAACTGGGACTGAACCTCTTACCCCAGTATGCTGCTCTTATTCAATTGATGCAAGTTATGGGGTAACACTAGCTCACTAGCTTTTTTTTTTTTTTTTTTTTTTGTTAGACGAGACCTCGGTCTTGGTCTCGTCTCGGTCTCGTCTCGACTTTGTCTTGGTCTTGACTGAGTCTGTCTTGGCCTTGGTCTCGTCTTGGTCTCGGTCTTGATACCCTCTGGTCTTGGTAGTGTCTTGGTCTCGGTTAAGGCGGTCTTGACTACAAGTCTACCTGACGGTAGCATTAGCGCTGAAGTTAGCATTAGCACTGAATTAGTATTGACGTTAGCGTTAGCGCTGAAGTTAGCATTGACGTTACCATTAGCGCTGACGTTAGTCATCCCTATGTTCCCCGGGTCCTATGTTCCCCTGTAGCAATAACATACCGGGGAGCATAGGACCCTTTTTCTGAAAAAGGGTCCTATGCTCCCCACTGTTGCGGGGAACATAAGAGCCTTTTCTGGGAAAAGGGTCCTATGTTCCCCGCAATCTATCAATCTTTAAAAATATTTAAACTTTGACGCGACATTTGCGTGATGACAGCCAATCAGCGTTCAACAGCGTGCCCGCTGAGTGACATGTGTAACGTAACAGTCAATCAGCGTTCAACCGGCCAACTCAGTGCAGTGAGTCCGGGGTGAACTGCAGAATTGAGGAGAAAGTGATTGTTGCCGTTTGCGACCCCCGGAGCTCTCTATAATAGTGTTAATATAATATATAATTGTCTCTTCCCTCTCCACAAAAAGGTAAAAGACATGCAATGGTGGTTTATCTCGGCCGGGAATTGGTGGCAAGTAAGTGTGGGAAAAAAAGTAACAGACCGGGGAACATAGGACCCTTTTGTTGAAAGAAAGGGTCCTATGTTCCCCGGTCACATACAGTGGGGCAAAAACAGTATATTAAGTCAGCCACCAATTGTGGCAAGTTCCCCCACTTAAATAGACGAGAGAGGCCTGTAATATTTTTCATCATAGGTAAACCATCACTATGAGAGACAAAAAGAAGAAAAAAACAGTCCAGAAAATCACAGTCAGATTTTTTAAGAATTTATTTGCAAATTGTGGTGGAAAATAAGTATCTGGTCACCTACAAACCAGCAAGATTTCTGGCTGTCACAGACCTGTAACTTCTTCTTTAAGAGGCTCCTCTGTCCTCCACTCGTTACCTGTATTAATGGCACCTGTTTGAACTCCTTATCAGTATAAAGACACCTGTCCACAACCTCAAACAGTCACACTCCAAACTCCACTATGGCCAAGAACAAAGAGCTGTCAAAGGACACCAGAAACACAATTGTAGACCTGCACCAGGCTGGGAAGGATCTGCAATAGGTTAGCAGCTTGGTGTGAAGAAATCAACTGTGGGAGCAATTATTAGGAAATGAAAGACATACAAGACCATAGGCGCCGATCCCGTGGGTGCTCCGGGGCTCGAGCACCCACTGGCAACGCTGAGCACCCACTGGCCAATCGGGATGGTCGATCAAAAAAAAAATAAATAAATAAAATAAAAAGAGTCAATGATTGAAACTTGTGGTGAAACTGTATTTTTAAAATGAACTGCATTTACTTAAATCGTATTATCCAATTAAAATCATTGCAGCTCTGTGCGTTTACACACGTTAGCGCAGTCACGTAACCAATCGGATGATCGGATTTGGCTGCGGGCTAAAACAAGAGGCCTTCACGTACACACACACCACACAGCAAAAATGTGAAGGTGGGCTGCGTATCGGCGGGTAAAAAATGGACAAAGTTTGTTGTAAGAAAAAGCGTCTACAACCACCACCAATGCCCCCCCAGCAGCGCGCGGTGGCGGGGTAGCAGCAGCAGCAGCAGCGGCGGCGGCAGCAGCAGCAGCAGCAGCAGCGGCGGCGGCAGCAGCGCCAGGCCAGCAGCATCCAGCGGCGGTGAAAGGGACAGCAGCAAGTTGTCAGCAGGGACGAACAAGTACCAGGCCAGCTGGGAAAACAAAAATTCCGTGGGTTTACATATGACGCATTAAATAACAAAAGTGTTCTGTGAAGTGTGCTCTCTGCTGCCCGACAAAATGGCATGCCCCGTTACCATGTACAGGAGGACATGATATGGATTCTTACAAGGCTTTTGTGAAGATGGCTTTTTGCAGGCTGGAGCAAAGCAAATAGAAAGATTTCGCTGCCACGAGAAGTCAAATGTCCATCGAGCTGCTGCTGGCATCACAAGTGCTGCTAATGCCGGAGTTAATGTTGCAAATGCTCTCTCTGCCGCCAAGCAAAAGCAAAATGGCTGAAGGCACGAAACTGCCGTTTGTTAAGTATTTTTTCTTCTGTCCAATATTTGGCATGTCAAGGACTAGCCCTTAGGGGTCATGTGGACACAGAGTCAAACTAGAGAGACAGCTGCTCAACTTGCGTGCACAAAGACATCCCAGAACTAACAGTCCTGGCTCGCTCGTAATGAGTCTAAGTGGCTTTCTCCATGACATTCTCAATGAAAATGACCTGAACTATTTGCACATGATGTCCTACGAACACTCTAAAGAGGAGATAAAGCGTGCAGAGTTTTTCTCCATAATCATGGATGAGACCCGCGGACATCACAGTCAAGGAACAGGTGTCTGTGTGCTTCCGTGTTGTTACTGAATGTCTGGAAATAGAGGAACTTTTCATAGGATTTTACCAGACAGCTAACACAACAGGGGATGCACTTTTCAACCTGTTTAAGGATGTACTGCAGAGACTCTCCCTGCCTGTCAAAAAACTGTCAGAGGTCAGTGTTACGACGGCGGCATCGAATATGTCAGGGATTCGAAAAATGGTCTGCAGGCACGCGTAAAAGAACTGGAGCCTCGAGCACTTTAATGTGCCACTGTATGCAGCATATGTGATGAACTTGGTGGTGTGCAGGATGTGCCCATAACATTCCCGAGTGTCGGACGAACTTCATGTCACTCATTCGTGACCTCATAACGCTGATACGCAACTCCCAAAACGACTGGGCTTGGTTTTCAGCAATTCCAAAGCGCAGACGGGCCGTCTCTGCGCCCTTTGTGCCCAACGCGCTGGACAGTAAAAGCTGCTTCGCTGCAGTCAATTTATTCAAATTACAGCGCACTACTGGAGTTTCTTGACAACCTGTCTTCAGAAGATAAAGGTGACGCAGGCGGCAAAGCAAATGGTTTACTTCAGCACCTGCAGAAGTTCAGTACATTTTTTTCACTGAAGCTGATGTTGATGTTTTTTCTGCGCGCAGAAACAGCCAATCGCGCACTGCAACACAGCCAGCTGCATTCACAGAAAGCTCTCCAACTCAATTGAAATGCTCCGACAGGAACATCAACGCATCTTCGTGAAAACGGATATGGAAGATTTTTGGCAAACACAACTGCAGCTGCTGATAGCCTTAACGTTGAAAGCCCAGCCCTGCCAAGGCCAAGAAAAACCCCACGTCGACTGGATGCACGGAGGCGCACCCATCACACAGTTTCCAGTCGCCAGAAGGCCATGTACAGACAGCAAGTTTTACCAAGGTGATGGAACACTCGCAACTTCATCTTTGGATTGCAGGTTCAGTCAAGCTGCATTCAAACACATGTGCAGTATTGAGGATTTTGTGACGCGAAAAGGTGACTGTGGGAGCATCACAGAGTTTCATGGAGATGATCTGGATGAAGGCAGGCTGACACTTCACCGTGACATGTTCATTGACATAACCAAACAGAGGGGTGTTTGCATAAAAACATTTCGAGATGCTGTGGATTTCCTGAAAGGAGAGCATGGCGAGCCGCTGCGGACCCTGCTGCCAGAACTCACCAAACTGATCAGACTTGGACTCACTGTTCCTGACCTCTTGCCACCATCAGAGAGGTCATTCTCAGGCCTGCGGAGACTCAAAACGTATCTACGCGCCACGATGGGACAGGGAAGACTCAATCACCTTGCGGTGTTGAACTGTCACAAAAACATTACAAGGAGCCGCAATCTGGATGCTATAGCCGATGAGTTTATCACTCGCACAGCTGCCAGGAGGAGCACGTTCCTCCTTAGGAAATAGACAATAGCAGACAGTGGTGAGTGACTGACTCAAAATGTTCTTTCCTTTCCTTAACAGTAAGCTGAAGATGTCTTGTGTCAAAAGTGTGTTTTGCGAATTAATGTAATGAACATAGCTTCATTGTTTCCTTGGTTGTACTGAAAAATACACACTGTGATATTGTAAATGTGCCGAGAGTAAATTAATAGGCTACTGTGTTTTTTGCTTAGGCTATGTGTTGCTATAGGTTACCTTTAATTATACGTGCAAGCGACATAATTAGTGTTACGTTGTGAAAAAAAAAGTGTTACGTTGTGGCCAGTGTGCATAATACTGCTGCCTTCAGACTGTGTCGTATTTAGTTGTGGTTGGTGACTATCTATGCAATAAAAGTCAGTTTGAGACAATCATTACCTTGGTGGCATTAATTTAATTTGAGCACCAAAAATAATAATAATAATAATAATTGAGCACCCACGGGCAAAAACATAAATCGGCGCCTATGTACAAGACCACTGAGGATCTCCCTCGATCTGGGGCTCCACGCAAGGTCTCACCCTGTGGGGTCAAAATGATCCCAAGAACGGTGAACAAAAATCCCAGAACCACACGGAGGGACCTAGCGAATGACCTCCAGAGAGCTGGGACCAAAGTAACAAAGGCTACACCATCACTAACACACTCGCGCCGCAGGGACCTCAAAATCCTGCAGTGCCAGACGTGTCCCCGCTGCTTAAAGCCAGTGCAATTGTCCGGGCCCGTTTTGAAGTTTGCTGGGGCATTTGGAT
>OLKM01006625.1:0-13795 GCA_900291075.1 Melanogrammus aeglefinus
TCCAGCGTGCCATAAACGTAACTACACCCGTATAGAGTGGATTAAGATATACATAATTAGAACACCTCCACGGCCATAAGTACAACACCCTATAGATGGATAAGAAACATAAATGTAGAGACACCTCCAGCGCCCAAAAGTAACACACGTTATAAGTGGATTAAGATATACAAATGTTAAGACCACCACCAGCGGAACAAGAGGTAACACACCCGTTAGAGTGGAAATAGCTAACATAATAGAGACACATCCAGCGGCCATAGATAACTACACCCGGTATAGAGTGATATAGATATACAAATGTACGAGACACTCCACGGGCCCAAGAGTAACTACACTAAAGAGTGGATTATAGAATAAACATAATGTAGAGACGCCTCACTGCCATAGAGTAACACACCCCCGATAATGATATAGATATACATAATTAAGACGCCTCCAGCGGGCCATCAGAGGAACACACCCGGTATATGAGTGGATTAAGATATACATAATTGTAGAGACACCTAGCGGCCATAGAGGTAAACTACACCCGTATAGAGTGATATAGGATACATAATGTAAGACACCTCCAGTCAGGCCAAAGAAGGTTAACACCCGGTATAAAGATGAAAGATATACATACGTAAGACACCTCCACTGGCCATAGAAAGGTAACTAACACCCTGATAGAAGGAATAGATAACATAATTAGAAGACGCCTCCAGCAGCCCTAGAGGTAACTACACCCGAATAGAGTGCTTATAGATAAAACAAAGTACGAGACGCCTCACGCCATTAGAGGGTAAACTACACCCGTATAGAGTTGGATTATAGAATATACATAATGTAGAGACGCCCCCAGCGGGCCATAGAGGTAACTACACCCGGTTAGGAGTGGGATTATAGGATATACATATGTAGAGACACTCCAGCGGGCCATAGAGGTAACTACACCCGGTATAGAGTGGATTATAGATATACATAATGTTAGAGACACCTCCAGCGGGCCATAGAGGTAACTACACCCGTATAGAGTGGATTATAGATATTAATAAGTAGAGACGCCTCCAGCGGCCAAGAGGTAACTTACCCCCGGTATAGAGAGGATATAAGATATAACAAATGTAGAGACGCTCTCAGCGGGCCATAAGAGTAACTACACCCGGTATAGAGTGTGGATTATAGATATACATAATGTAGAGACGCCCCACGGCCATGAGGTAACTACACCCGGTATAGAGTGGTAATAGATATTACATAATGTAGAAGACGCCTCCCAGCGGGCCATAGAGTAACTACACCCGGTTATAGAGTGGATTATAGATATACATAATGTAGAGACACCTCAGCAGGCCATAGAGGTAACTACACCCGGTATAGTGATTAAAGATATATATAAATAGAGACACCTTCCAGCAGAGCCATAGAAGGTAACTACACCAGTATAGAGTGGATTATAGATATACATAATGTAGAGACACCTCCAGGCAGCCATAAAGGTAACTACACCCGGTTATAGAGGTGGATTATAGATATACATAATGTAGAGACACCTCCAGCAGGCCATAGTAACTATACCAACCACTATAGAGTGGATTATAGATATACATAATGTAGAGACACCCTCCAGCAGCCATAAGAGGTAAACACACCCGTATAGAGTGGATTATAGATATACCATAATGTAAGGACACCTCCAGCGGCCATAGAAGTAAACACACCCGTATAGAGTGGATTATAGATATACATAATGTAGAGGGACACTCAGCGAGCGCCATAGAGGTAACTTACACCCGGTTATAGAGTGGAATATAGATATACATAATGGTAGAGACCGCTCCAGCGCGGGCCATAGAGGTAACTACACCCGGTATAGATGATTATAGATATACATAATGTAGAAACGCCTCCACGGGCCATAGAGTAACTACACCCCCGGTATGTAGAGTGGATTATAGATATACATAATGTAGAGACACCTCCAGCGGGCCATAGAGTAACTACACCCGTATAGAGTGGATTAAGATATACATAAGTTAGAGACCCCTCCAGCGGCCATAGAGGTAACTACACCCTTATAGTGATGATTATAGAATATTCCAGAATGTAGAGACCCTCCACGGCCATTAGAGGTAACACACCCGGTATAGAGTGGATATATAAGAATAATACATAATGTAGAACACCCTCCAGCGGCCATAGAGGTAACTACACCCGGTATAGAGTGGATTATAGATATACATATGATGAGAGACACCTTCCAGCAGGCAATAAGGTAACTACACCCCGGTATTAGAGTGGATTATAGATATAACATAATGTAGTAAGACACCTCCAGCAGGCCATAGAGGTAACTACACCCCGTGTATAAGAGTGGATTATAGAGATATACATAATGTTAGAGACCCCTTTCCCAGCAGGCCCATAGAGGTAACTACACCCGGTATAGGAGTGGATTATAGATAATACACATATGTAGAGACACCTCCACAGGCCATAGAGTAAACTACACCCGGTAAATGAGTGGATTATAGATATTACATAATGTAGAGACACCTCCAGCGGGGCCATAGATGTAACTACACCCGGTAATAGAGTGGAATTATATAGATATACATAATGTAAGAGAACACCTCCAGCGGGCCATAGAAGGTAACTACACCCGGTATAGAGTGGATTCATAGATATACATAATGTAGAGAGAACACTCCAGCGGGCCATAGAGGAACTACCACCCGGTATAGAGTGGATTAATAGATATACATAATGTAGAGACACCTCCAGCGGCCATAGAGGTAAACTACACCCGGTAATAGAGTGGATTAAAGATATACATAATGTAGAGACACCTCCAGCAGGCTAAAGAGGTAACTACACCCGGTATAGGAGTGGATTATAGATAATACATAATGTAGAGACCCCCCAGCGGCCATAGAGGTAACACACCCGTATAGAGATGGATTATAGATATACATAATGTAGAGACACCCCGACCGGCCATAGAGGTAACTACACCCGGTATAGAGTGGATTATAAGATATACATAATGTAGAAGACACCTCCAGCAGGCCATAGAGGTTAACTACACACCCGTATATGAGTGGATTATAGATAGATATACAAAGTAGAGACACCTCCAGCGGCCAATAGAGGTAACTACACCCGTTTATAGAGTGGATTATAGATATACATAATGTAAGAAGACCCCTCCAGCAGGCCATAGAGGTAACTACACCCGGTATAGAGTGGATTATAGATATACATAATGTGAACGACCCCTCAAGCGGGCCATAGAGGTAACTACACCCGGTATAGAGTGGATTATAGATATACATAATGTAGAGACACCTCCAGCGGGCCCATAGAGGTAACTTAACACCCGGTATAGAGTGGATTATAGATTATACATAATGTAGAGACACCTCCAGCGGGCCATAGAGGTACTACACCCGGTATAGAGTGGATTATAAGATATACATAATGTAGAGACACTCCAGCGGGCCATAATAGGTAACTACAACCCGGTATAGAGTGGATTATAAGATAATACATAATGTAAGAGACACCCTCCAGCGGGCCATAGAGTAACTACACCGGTATAGAGTGGATTATAGATATACATAATGTAGAGACACCTCCAGCGGGCCATAGAGGTAACTACAACCGGTATAGAGTGGATTATAGTATAATACATAATGTAGAGACGCCTCCAGCAGGCCATAGAGGTAACTACAACCCGGTATAGAGTGGATTATAGATATACATAATGTAGAGACGCCCTCCAGCGGGCCATAGAGGTAACTACACCCGGTATAGAGTGGATTATAGATATACATAAATGTAGAGACCCTCCAGCAGGCCATAGAGGTAACTACACCCGGTATAGAGTGGATTATAGATATACATAATGTAGAGACACGCCTCCAGCGGGCCATAGAGGTAACTACACCCGGTATATAGAGTGGATTATAGATATACATAATGTAGAGACACCTCCAGCGGGCCATAGAGGTAACTACACCCCGGTATAGAGTGGATTATAGATATACATAATGTAGAGACACCTCCAGCAGGCCATAGAGGTAACTACAACCCGGTATAGGAGTGGATTATAGATATACATAATGTAGAGACACCTCCAGCGGGCCATAGAGGTAACTACACCCGGTATAGAGTGGATTATAGATATACATAATGTAGAGACACCTCCAGCGGCCATAGAGGTAACTACACCCGGTATAGAGTGGATTATAGATATACATAATGTAGAGACACCTCCAGCGGGCCATAGAGGTGAACTACACCCGGTATATAGAGTGGATTATAGATATACATAATGTAGAGACACCTCCAGCAGGCCATAGAGGTAACTACACCCGGTAATAGAGTGGATTATAGAATATACATAATGTAGAGACACCTCCAGCAGGCCATAGAGGTAACTACACCCGGTATAGAGTTGGATTAATAGATATACATAATGTAGAGACACCTCCAGCAGGCCATAGAGGTAACTACACCCGGTATAGAGTGGATTATAGATATACATAATGTAGAGACACCTCCAGCAGGGCCATAGAGGTAACTACACCCGGTATAGAGTGGATTATAGATATACATAATGTAGAGACACCTCCAGCAGGCCATAGAGGTAACTACACCCGGTATAGAGTGGATTATAGATATACATAATGTAGAGACCCCTCCAGCAGGCCATAGAGGTAACTACACCCGGTATAGAGTGGATTATAGATATACATAATGTAGAGACACCTCCAGCGGGCCATAGAGGTAACTACACCCGGTATAGAGTGGATTATAGATATACATAATGTAGAGACACCTCCAGCAGGCTATAGAGGTAACTACACCCGGTATAGAGTGGATTATAGATATACATAATGTAGAGACACCTCCAAGCAGGCCATAGAGGTAACTACACCCGGTATAGAGTGGATTATAGATATATACATAATGTAGAGACCCCTCCAGCAGGCCCATAGAGGTAACTACACACCCGGTATAGAGTGGATTATAGATATACATTAATGTAGAGAACACCTCCAGCGGGCCATAGAGAGGTAACTACACCCGGTATAGAGTGGATTATAGATATACATAATGTAGAGACACCTCCAGCAGGCCATAGAGGTAACTACACCCGTATATAGAGTGGATTATAGATATACAATAATGTAGAGACAACCTCCAGCGGGCCATAGAGGTAACTACACCCGGTATAAGAGTGGATTATAGATATACATAATGTAGAGACACCTCCAGCCGGCCATAGAGGTAACTACACCCGGTATAGAGTGGATTATAGATATACATAATGTAGAGACAACCTCCAGCAGGCCATAGAGGTAACTACACCCGGTATATAGAGTGGATTATAGATATACATAATGTAGAGACACCTCCAGCGGGCCATAGAGGTAACTACACCCGGTATAGAGTGGGATTATTAGATATACATAATGTAGAGACACCTCCAGCGGGCCATAGAGGTAACTACACCCGGTATAGAGTGGATTATAGATATACATAATGTAAGAGACACCTCCAGCAGGCCATAGAGGTAACTAACACCCGGTATAGAGTGGAATTATAGATATACATAATGTAGAGACACCTCCAGCGGGCCATAGAGGTAACTACACCCGGTATAGAGTGGATTATAGATATACATAATGTAGAGACAACCTCCAGCGGGCCATAGAGGTAACTACACCCGGTATAGAGTGGATTATAGATATACATAATGTAGAGACACCTCCAGCAGGCCATAGAGGTAACTACACCCGGTATAGAGTGGATTATAGATATACATAATGTAGAGACACCTCCAGCAGGCCATAGAGGTAACTACACACCCGGTATAGAGTGGATTATAGATATACATAAATGTAGAGACACCTCCAGCAGGGCCATAGAGGTAACTACAACCCGGTATATAGAGTGGATTATAGATATACATAATGTAGAGACACCTCCAGCAGGCCATAGAGGTAACTACAACCCGGTATAGAGTGGATTATAAGATATACATAATGTAAGAGACACCTCCAGCGGGCCATAGAGGTAACTACACCCGGGTATAGAGTGGATTATAAGATATACATAATGTAGAGACACCTCCAGCAGGCCATAGAGGTAACTACACCCGGTATAGAGTGGATTATAGATATACATAATGTAGAGACACCTCCAGCCGGCCATAGAGGTAACTACACCCGGTATAGAGTGGATTATAGATATACATAATGTAGAGACACCTCCAGCGGGCCATAGAGGTAACTACACCCGGTTATAGAGTGGATTATAGATATACATAATGTAGAGACACCCTCCAGCGGGCCATAGAGGTAACTACACCCGGTATAGAGTGGATTATAGATATACATAATGTAGAGACACCTCCAGCGGGCCATAGAGGTAACTACACCCGGTATAGAGTGGATTATAGATATACATAATGTAGAGACACCTCCAGCGGGCCATAGAGGTAACTACACCCGGTATAGAGTGGATTATAGATTATACATAATGTAGAGACACCTCCAGCGGGCCATAGAGGTAACTACACCCGGTATAGAGTGGATTATAGATAATACATAATGTAGAGACACACCTCCAGCGGGCCATAGAGGTAACTACAACCCGGTAATAGAGTGGATTATAGATATACATAATGTAGAGACACCTCCAGCGGGCCATAGAGGGTAACTACACCCGGTATAGAGTGGATTATAAGATATACATAATGTAAGAGACACCTCCAGCAGGCCATAGAGGTAACTACACCCGGTATAGAGTGGATTATAGATATACATAATGTAGAGAGACACCTCCAGCGGCCATAGAGGTAACTACACCCGGTATAGAGTGGATTATAGATATACATAATGTAGAGACACCTCCAGCAGGCCATAGAGGTAACTCACACCCGGTTATAGAGTGGATTATAGATATACATAATGTAGAGACACCTCCAGCGGGCCATAGAGGTAACTACACCCGGTATAGAGTGGATTATAGATATACATAATGTAGAGACACCTCCAGCGGGCCATAGAGGTAACTACACCCGGTATAGAGTGGATTATAGATATACATAATGTAGAGACACCTCCAGCGGGCCATAGAGGTAACTACACCCGGTATAGAGTGGATTATAGATATACATAATGTAGAGACACCTCCAGCGGGCCATAGAGGTAACTACACCCGGTATAGAGTGGATTATAGATATACATAATGTAGAGACACCTCCAGCGGGCCATAGAGGTAACTACACCCGGTATAGAGTGGATTTATAGAATATACATAATGTAGAGACACCTCCAGCGGCCATAGAGGTAACTACACCCGGTATAGAGTGGATTATAGATATACATAATGTAGAGACACCTCCAGCAGGCCATAGAGGTAACTACACCCGGTTAATGAAGTGGATTATAGATATACATAATGTAGAGACCCCTCCAGCAGGCCATAAGAGGTAACTACACCCGGTATAGAAGTGGATTATAGATATACATAATGTAGAGACGCCTCCAGCAGCGCCATAGAGGTAACTACACCCGGTATAGAGTGGATTATAGATATACATAATGTAGAGACACCTCCAGCAGGCCTATAGAGGTAACTACACCCGGTATAGAGTGGGATATAGATATACATAATGTAGAGACACCTCCAGCAGGCCCATAGAGGTAACTACACCCGGTATAGAGTGGATTATAGATATACATAATGTAGAGACACCTCCAGCAGCCATAGAGGTAACTACACCCGGTAATAGAGTGGATTATAGATATAACATAATGTAGAGACACCTCCAGCAGCCATAGAGGTAACTACACCCGTATATAGAGTGGATTATAGATTATACATAATGTAGAGACACCCTCCAGCAGGCCATAGAGGTAACTACACCCGGTTATAGAGGTGGATTATAGATATACATAATGTAGAGACGACCTCCAGCAGGCCATAGAGGTAACTAACACCCGGTATATAGAGTGGATTATAGATATACATAATGTAGAGACACCTCCAGCAGGCCATAGAGGTAACTACACCCGGTATAGAGTGGATTATAGATATACATAATGTAGAGACACCTCCAGCAGGCCATAGAGGTAACTACACCCGGTATAGAGTGGATTATAGATATACATAATGTAGAGACACCTCCAGCAGGCCATAGAGGTAACTACACCCGGTATAGAGTGGATTATAGATATACATAATGTAGAGACACCTCCAGCAGGCCATAGAGGTAACTACACCCGGTATAGAGTGGATTATAGATATACATAATGTAGAGACACCTCCAGCGGGCCATAGAGGTAACTACACCCGGTATAGAGTGGATTATAGATATACATAATGTAGAGACACCTCCAGCAGGGCCATAGAGGTAACTACACCCGGTATAGAGTGGATTATAGATATACATAATGTAGAGACACACCTCCAGCGGGCCATAGAGGTAAACTACACCCGGTATAGAGTGGATTATAGATATACATAATGTAGAGACACCTCCAGCAAGGCTATAGAGGTAACTACACCCGCGTATAGAGTGGATTATAGATATACATAATGTAGAGAGACCCCTCCAGCAGGCCATAGAGGTAACTCACACCCGGTATAGAGTGGATTATAGATATACATAATGTAGAGACACCTCCAGCGGGCCATAGAGGTAACTACACCCGCGTATAGAGTGGATTAATAGATATACATAATGTAGAGACACCTCCAGCAGGCCATAGAGGTAACTACACCCGGTATAGAAGTGGATTATAGATATACATATAATGTAGAGACACCTCCAGCAGCCATAGAGGTAACTACACCCGGTATAGAGAGTGGATTATAGATATACATAATGTAGAGACACCTCCAGCAGGCCATAGAGGTAACTACACCCGGTATAGAGTGGATTATAGATATACATAATGTAGAGACACCTCCAGCAGGCCATAGAGGTAACTACACCCGGTATAGAGTGGATTATAGATATACATAATGTAGAGACACCTCCAGCAGAACATAATCATCATAATGTGTATCATATTGTGTATCATGTATATTATAATGTATATTATGATGTACATTATAACATGTGCCATAATGTGTATCATATTGTGTATCATGTATATTGTAATGTATATTATAATGTATATTATAACGTGTGCCATAATGTGTATCATATTGTGTATCATGTACATTATAATGTATATTATACCGTACATTATAACGTGTGCCATAATGTGTATCATGTACATTATAATGTATATTATGATGTACATTATAACGTGTGCCATAATGTGTATCATAATGTGTATCATATTGTGTATCATGTACATTATAATGTACATTATAACATGTGCCATAATGTGCATCATGTACATTTTAATATATATTATAATGTACATTATAACATGTGCCATAATGTGTATCATATTGTGTATCATGTATATTATAATGTATATTATAATGTATATTATAACGTGTGCCATAATGTGTATCATATTGTGTATCATGTACATTATAATGTATATTATACCGTACATTATAACGTGTGCCATAATGTGTATCATAATGTGTATCATATTGTGTATCATGTACATTATAATGTATATTATAATGTGTATCATAATGTGTATCATAATGTGTATCATAATGTGTATCATATTGTGTATCATGTACATTATAATGTATATTATATAACGTGTGCCATATTGTGTATCATGTACATTATAATGTGTATCATAATGTGTATCATAATGTGTATCATATTGTGTATCATGTACATTATAATGTATATTATAATGTTTATTATAATGTGTATCATAATGTGTATCATAATGTGTATCATATTGTGTGTCATGTACATTATAATGTATATTATATAACGTGTGCCATATTGTGTATCATGTACATTATAATGTATATCATATAACGTGTGCCATATTGTGTATCATGTACATTATAATGTGTATCATAACGTGTATCATAATGTGTATCAGGGCCTCCTGCATGCTGACTCTCTCCAGAGGACACACCAAGTGGCTCTGGCACTGCAGCAGAGAGCTGAGCTACTGGTCAGGTTGGTACTACTACCCCTCCTATCTAGTACTAAGTCCTGCTCACTAGTACTACTAACCACTGCTTACTAGTACTACTAACTACTGCTCTCAATACTACCAATTAAAACACTTCTCCAGCAAGCTTACCAGTGTCACTTACTAGTATTAACTATTGCTAACTAGTTCTACTACAGCTAACGACAGGCAATGTATTTAAAAATTATTTTAGTCATATGAGTTGAAATAGTCTTTACATCCCAACAGCAAGCAATACATCAAATGATGTATTGACTAGCTGTAGGTTAGTGTCTAGTGACTAGCTGAAGGTTAGTGTCTAGTGACTAGCTGTAGGTTAGTGTCTAGTGACTAGCTGTAGGTTAGTGACTAGTGACTAGCTGTAGGTTAGTGTCTAGTGACTAGCTGTAGGTTAGTGTCTAGTGACTAGCTGAAGGTTAGTGTCTAGTGACTAGCTGTAGGTTAGTGTCTAGTGACTAGCTGTAGGTTAGTGTCTAGTGACTAGCTGTAGGTGAGTGTCTAGTGACTAGCTGAAGGTTAGTGTCTAGTGACTAGCTGTAGGGTAGTGTCTAGTGTCTAGCTGTAGGGTAGTGTCTAGTGACTAGCTGTAGGGTAGTGTCTAGTGTCTAGCTGTAGGGTAGTGTCTAGTGACTAGCTGTAGGGTAGTGTCTCGTGTCTAGCTGTAGGTTAGTGTCTAGTGACTAGCTGTAGGTCAATGACTAGCTGTAGGGTAGTGACTAGTGATTAGCTCTGGGTTAGTGTCTAGTAACTAGCTGTAGGTTAGTGACTAGTAACTAGCTGTAGGTGAGTGTCTAGTGTCTAGCTGTAGGCTAGTGTCTAGCTGTAGATTAGTGACTAGCTGTAGGGTAGTGACTAGTGTCTAGCTGTAGATTAGTGACTAGCTGTAGGGTAGTGACTAGTGTCTAGCTGTAGATTAGTGACTAGCTGTAGATTAGTGACTAGCTGTAGGGTAGTGACTAGCTGTAGGGTAGTGACTAGCTGTAGGCTAGTGACTAGCTGTAGGGTAGTGACTAGCTGTAGGGTAGTGACTAGCTGTAGGGTAGTGACTAGCTGTAGATTAGTGACTAGCTGTAGATTAGTGACTAGCTGTAGGTTAGTGTCTAGTGACTAGCTGTAGGGTAGTGTCTAGTGACTAGCTGTAGATTAGTGACTAGCTGTAGGGTAGTGACTAGTGTCTAGCTGTAGATTAGTGACTAGCTGTAGGGTAGTGTCTAGTGACTAGCTGTAGATTAGTGACTAGCTGTAGGGTAGTGACTAGTGTCTAGCTGTAGGTTAGTGACTAGCTGTAGGGTAGTGACTGGCTGTAGGGTAGTGACTAGCTGAAGGGTAGTGACTAGCTGTAGGGTAGTGACTAGCTGTGGGTTAGTGTCTAGTGACTAGCTGAAGGGTAGTGACTAGCTGTAGATTAGTGACTAGCTGAAGGGTAGTGACTAGCTGTAGATTAGTGACTAGCTGTAGATTAGTGACTAGCTGTAGATTAGTGACTAGCTGTAGGGTAGTGACTAGCTGTAGGGTAGTGACTAGCTGTAGGGTAGTGACTAGCTGTAGATTAGTGTCTAGCTGTAGATTAGTGACTAGCTGTAGGGTAGTGACTAGTGTCTAGCTGTAGATTAGTGACTAGCTGTAGGGTAGTGACTAGCTGTAGGGTAGTGACTAGCTGTAGATTAGTGACTAGCTGTAGATTAGTGACTAGCTGAAGGGTAGTGACTAGCTGTAGGGTAGTGACTAGCTGAAGGGTAGTGACTAGCTGTAGGGTAGTGACTAGCTGTGGGTTAGTGTCTAGTGACTAGCTGAAGGGTAGTGACTAGCTGTAGATTAGTGACTAGCTGTAGGGTAGTGACTAGCTGTAGGGTAGTGACTAGCTGTAGATTAGTGACTAGCTGTAGATTAGTGACTAGCTGTAGGTTAGTGACTAGCTGTAGGGTAGTGACTAGCTGAAGGGTAGTGACTAGCTGTAGGGTAGTGACTAGCTGTGGGTTAGTGTCTAGTGACTAGCTGAAGGGTAGTGACTAGCTGTAGATTAGTGACTAGCTGTAGATTAGTGACTAGCTGTAGATTAGTGACTAGCTGTAGGGTAGTGACTAGCTGTAGGGTAGTGACTAGCTGTAGGGTAGTGACTAGCTGTAGATTAGTGACTAGCTGTAGATTAGTGACTAGCTGTAGGGTAGTGACTAGTGTCTAGCTGTAGATTAGTGACTAGCTGTAGATTAGTGACTAGCTGTAGGGTAGTGACTAGCTGTAGGGTAGTGACTAGCTGTAGGGTAGTGTCTAGCTGTAGATTAGTGACTAGCTGTAGGGTAGTGACTAGCTGTAGGGTAGTGACTAGCTGTAGGGTAGTGACTAGCTGTAGATTAGTGACTAGCTGTAGATTAGTGACTAGCTGTAGGGTAGTGACTAGCTGTAGATTAGTGACTAGCTGTAGATTAGTGACTAGCTGTAGATTAGTGACTAGCTGTAGATTAGTGACTAGCTGTAGGGTAGTGACTAGCTGTAGATTAGTGACTAGCTGTAGGGTAGTGACTAGCTGTAGATTAGTGACTAGCTGTAGATTAGTGACTAGCTGTAGGGTAGTGACTAGTGTCTAGCTGTAGATTAGTGACTAGCTGTAGGGTAGTGACTAGCTGTAGGGTAGTGACTGGCTGTAGGGTAGTGACTAGCTGAAGGGTAGTGACTAGCTGTAGGGTAGTGACTAGCTGAAGGGTAGTGACTAGCTGTAGATTAGTGACTAGCTGTAGGGTAGTGACTAGCTGTAGGGTAGTGACTAGCTGTGGGTTAGTGTCTAGTGACTAGCTGTAGGGTAGTGACTAGCTGTAGGGTAGTGACTAGCTGTAGATTAGTGACTAGCTGTAGGGTAGTGACTAGCTGTAGATTAGTGACTAGCTGTAGGGTAGTGACTAGTGTCTAGCTGTAGATTAGTGACTAGCTGTAGGGTAGTGACTAGCTGTAGGGTAGTGACTAGCTGTAGGGTAGTGAACTAGCTGTAGATTAAGTGACTAGCTGTAGGTAGTGACTAGTGTCTAGCTGTAGATAGTGACTAGCGTAGATTAGTGACTAGCTGTAGATTAGTGACTAGCTGGTGATTAGTGACTAGCTGCTAGGGTAGTGACTAGCTGTAGATTAGTGACTAGCTAGATTAGTGACTTAGCTGTTAGGGTAGTGACTAGCTGTAGATTAGTGACTAAGCTGTAGATTATAGTGACTAGGCTTGTAGGGTAGTGACTAGTTGTCTAGCTGTAGATTAGTACTAGCGTAGGGTTAGTGACTAGCTGAGGGTAGTGACTAGCTGTAGGGTAGTGACTAGCTGTAGGGTAGTGACTAGCTGTAGGGTAGTGTCTAGCTGTGATTAGTGACTAGCTGTAGGGTAGTGACCTAGCTTGTTAGATTAAGTGACTAGCTGTAGATTAGTGACTAGCTGTAGGGTAGTTGACTAGCTGTAGATTAGTGACTAGCTGTAGGGTAGTGACTAGCTGTAGATTAGTGACTAGCTGTAGATTAGTGACTAGCTGTAGATTAGTGACTAGCTGTAGGGTAGTGACTAGCTGTAGGGTAGTGACTAGCTGTAGATTAGTGACTAGCTGTAGGGTAGTGACTAGCTGAAGGGTAGTGACTAGCTGAAGGGTAGTGACTAGCTGTAGGGTAGTGACTAGCTGTAGATTAGTGACTAGCTGTAG
>OLKM01006626.1:0-13793 GCA_900291075.1 Melanogrammus aeglefinus
CTCCCACTTAGCCGTCGCTAAGCAGATCAGTCGAGGCTTTGTCCAAGTGTTGATGTTCTTTCCATTTTAAATGCCTCAGGCCGAGTATCCCTACGCTCCCGGTTGACCTGAAGGGAGGCAACGTTTTTCCCACGGTGTTTGGAATCAACACTTCACCAAGCCTGGAGCACTTTCCTCCTGAGCCAGAAGATCAAGGGGGGCCGTGCTGGCTGGAACATCAAGACGCCACGTAAGGAAGAGGGGAGGTTTAAGGGCCAGTGGGTTCAGGAACTGGGACCGAAGGAGAAGCACTGAGATCAGAATAGACCTGTCCTCACTCTCTCCCTCTCCTCATCCTCCCCTCTCCTCCTCCACCTCCCCCGCTCCTCCCTCCTCTCTCTTCTCCTCCCTCTCTCCTCTCCCTCTCTCCGCTCTCTCTCTCCTCCCTCCTCTCCCTCTCTTTTCTCTTCAGAGCCTCAAGTCAGCAACGGTCAGGCTGGTGTAAGGTCGAGGCGTTGGCCCTGAGGAGCGAGCTGGTGACGGTGGGTCAAAAGACCTGCCCCCACCCCCACTCACGGTCATGTCCGTCAGCCTGAGACGGTGCAGAACCCAAGACCGCACCACAACGAGGTACTCCAGGCCTGCCAAGCGGCCACTATCAACCATGTAGTGCTCTCTCTCTCTCTCTCAGATAGCATCGTGTTGTTGTAGTTAACGTAAATGCACATTTTAAAGACAACATTTAAGATAATGTCCAGAAGTCATAAAAACAACATTATGGGAAGGTATATATGTATTGCGACACATCGGCTTTCTGTCGGAAGGTGGATAAGCAGGCGTGTGGCTGACAGTAGGCCCTCTTTATTCAGATTGTGTCCTGGCGCTGCTCTGGTCCACCATCGCTTTCACCTGGATAAAGCACACCCCCCAGCCGCCATATTCAGAACCCACTTCTGCGGTGAGTAAACCAACACCTGTGGACCAAAGAGGAAGAGTCACTCACTCACTCACTCACTCACTCACTCACTCAACTCACTCACTCACCTCCCTTTGACAGCCTGGGAACTGTGAGTTTCTCTAGTTCAAAATTGTGAACGTTCCCTTGTGTCGCCCAGACAAAGATGTCTTCTTCCTTTCTTTAGAGACATGGCCTACTTGCCAAAGGGAAACAAGTTGTATTTCAACTTTCAACAAGAGCACTGGCTCTGCTGAAGTGACGGGCTCTGTTTCTGCCTCCGTCGGTGTGGGGACAAGGCCCGTGGACTGCATCTTCCCCTACGACTTCAAGGAGGCCGTGAGGAAGAAGGTGGGTGAGCTCAACCTGGAGCAGCAGGAGCCACTTTGACAAGGACAGGGACACGTTTGCTTTCGCTAGGCTTCATGCACGTCTACCAAATTACAGCGGTCAAATGACGTTTAGATAACCAGCGCTATTTAAAAGACTGCTAACGATAATAATTGAATACGAAAACATTGGGTTGGAACTAGGCCTGCACGATTTCGGGAAAATAGGAATCACGAATTTTTTTTTTAGCTGAGAATTTATGTGTCAGGATTCTCTGCCACTATTTTTCTTTCTGATTGAAATGTAATTTCCATTCGCGGTGGATATTTTGCTGCGGCACTGAGGCAGTTCTTTTTGTAATGGGGTCTGCAGGCATGATGAGTTTCTCTCCTCTTTGGTAGAACGGAGAAAGAGTGGAGATCGCCGCCACCGAGCGCCACCCTGCTGGGTTTCTTCCTGGCTAAGATGCACAAAGATCGATCCCGACGTGCTGGTGGTGAGTTACTCAGCCTCCCCCAAAACTAACCCCAAACCAATCACTCTCCCCCAAAACAAACCCACAACTATCACTGTCCCCCAAAAACCAACCCCAAACTATATCACTGTCCCCCAAACACAAACCCCAACTAATCACTGTCCCCAAAAACTAACCCAAACCAATCACTGCCCCAAAACCAACCCCAAACCAATCACTGCCCCCCAAACTAACCCCAAACCAATCACTGCCCCCCAAACCAACCCCAAACTAATCACTGTTCCCCAAAACCAACCCCAAACTAATTCACTGTCCCCCAAAACCTCAACCCCAACCTAATCACTGTCCCCAAAACTAACCCCAAACTAATCACTGCCCCCAAAAACCAACCCAAAACCAATTCACTGTCCCCCAAAACTAACCCCAAACTAATCACTTGCCCCCAAAAACCAACCCCAAACCTAATCACTGCCCCCCAAAAACCAACCCCAAACTAATCACTGCCCCCCAAAACCAACCCCAAAACAATCACTGCGCCCCCAAAACCAACCACAAACTAATTCACTTGTCCCCCAAAACCAACCCCAAACTAATCACTGCCCCCCAAAACTAACCCAAACCAATCACTGTCCCCCAAAACCAACCCAAACTAATCAACTGCCCCCAAAACTAACAACCCAAAACCAATCACTGCCCCCCAAAAACTAACCCAAACCAATCGCTGCCCCAAAACAACCCCAAAACTAATCACTGTCCCCCAAAACCAACCCCAAACTAATACACTGTCCCCCAAAACCAACCCCAAACTAATCACTGCCCCCAAAAACTAACCCCAAACTAATCACTGCCCCCAAAACTAACCCCAAACTAATCACTGTTCCCCCAAACCAAAACCCAAACTAATCACTGCCCCCAAAAACTAACCCCGAAACTAATCACTGCCCCCCAAAACCAACCCCAAACAATCACTTGCCCCCCAAAACCAACCCCAAACTAATCACTGCCCCCCAAAACCAACACCCAAAACTAATCACTGCCCCCCAAAACCAACCCCAAACCAACTCACTGCCCCCCAAAACCAACCCAAACTTAATCACTGCCCCCCAAAACCCAACCCCAAACTAATCACTGCCCCCAAAAACCAACCCCAAACTAATCACTGCGCCCCCAAAACCAACCCCAAACTAATCCACTGCCCCCCAAAACCAACCCCAAACTAATCACTACTGTCCCCCAAAACTAACCCCAAACTAATCACTGCCCCCAAAACCAACTCCCAAACTAATCACTGCCCCCAAAACTAACCCCCAACCAATCACTGCCCCCCAAAACCAACCCCAAACTAACTCAACTGCCCCCAACACACACAAACACCAAACATCACTGACTGCTGGGTTCTTGTTAAGGCCAGTTCAGATTCACCTTCACAACGACTTGGCAACTCGGAGCTCCTTGCGACGAGACGGCCTGCGACGTTCTAAAACTGGGCGGTTCACACCGGCTGCAACGGGTGCGACGTTCTAAAACCGTCTCGTAACAAGGCGTTGCAACCTGCAAGGTGAATCTTTGGTCTGAACTGGGCTTTAGGACACCCTAACCCTAACCCTCTGTCTGTCTGGAGCCCCTCTGTCCAGTACACTGTCTGTCTGTCTGTCTGGAGCCCCTCTGTCCAGTACACTGTCTGTCTGTCTGTCTGGAGCCCCTCTGTCCAGTACACTGTCTGTCTGTCTGGAGCCCCTCTGTCCAGTACACTGTCTGTCTGTCTGGAGCCCCTCTGTCCAGTACACTGTCTGTCTGTCTGTCTGGAGCCCCTCTGTCCAGTACACTGTCTGTCTGTCTGTCTGGAGCCCCTCTGTCCAGTACACTGTCTGTCTGTCTGGAGCCCCTCTGTCCAGTACACTCACTGTCTGTCTGTCTGTATGGAGGCCCCTCTGTCCAGTACACTGTCTGTCTGTCTGTATGGAGGCCCTTCTGTCCAGTACACTCACTGTGCTGGGTACTCTGTTGTTCATCTGTTGTTATGTGTTGTGGTCTGTGTCCTGCAGGGCCATGACATCTTTGGCTTTGACCTGGAGGTGCTGCTGCAGAGGATCAACTACTGCAAAGTCCCGCACTGGTCCAAAATAGGAAGACTGAGGAGGGCGAATATGCCCAAATTAGGGGTGAGGAGAGCATGCCTCTGATTAATACCCTTGAATACAGACGATGGTATACCGGGTGTAACTGTTCCTGTTCTACAGGGCCGCGGTTCATATGCAGAGAAGAGCGCCACCTGTGGCCGCCTGGTGTGCGACGTGGAGATCTCGGCCAAGGAGCTGATTCGCTGCAAGAGCTACCACCTGACGGAGCTGGCCCTCCAGGTGCTGAAGACGGAGAGGGCCACCGTCTCCCAGGAGGACATCAGGAACCTCTACAGGTGTGTGTGTGTGTGTGTTACTTAAAATATGGCTGTAGGGCTGTTTATACAATGCTTTTTTATAACAATAATATATTGCATATTTTACGTACCTAGAACAATAAATGTGCATTTACCTATTTCTTTACATAGGTCGATTTTATATAAAAAAACAAAGTATGTTGCTTAGTGTGACGTGTCCCGCCACGGCTCAGGGGTCACGTGAGCGCACGCATCGCGGTGTGTGTGTGCAGCATGTCACAAAAGACCGGCCTTTGAATTGAGATGGGTTGTTGTGTCTGCGGTCAGCGACTCTCCGCACCTGCTCTACCTGCTGGAGCTCACCTGGATGGACGCTAAGCTGATCCTCCAGCTCCTGTGTGAGCTCAACGTGCTGCCCCTGGCCCTGCAGATCACCAACATCGCCGGGAACGTCATGGTAACGGATACAAGCTCCCTAGCCTTCACTCACGGCTAGACACACACTGAGCGGGAAACGTCATGGTAACGGATACAAGCTCCCGAGCCTTCACTCACGGCTAGACACACACTGAGCGGGAAACGTCATGGTAACGTTGCCCTAGCCTTCACTCAGATCAACACTTGACTCACGGTTCTACACACACTGAGCGGTACTCTGTTCCCAGTGTTTCTGAGGTTAGTGAATCTGCTCCTCCTGATTGGTTGGTGATATTCAGGATGTAACGGTCTCTCCACAGTCTCTGCACCCTGATGGACGGGCGGCGGTCCGAGAGGAACGAGTTCCTTGCTGCTGCACCGGCCTTCCAGCGACAAGAGCTACAATCGTGCCGGACAACACGCCTCCTTCAAGAAGGCCCAACAGGAGACCGTAGGTCCTTCTACAGTAGCCGTCATGTGTAGTCTCGGGGTGCCCGACGCTCACCGTCTGATCCCCTGCTGTCTCTCACAGATCGAGGGCGAGGAGGATGTGGAAGCTGGGAAGGGCAAGAGGAGGAAGAAGCCCACGTACGCTGGAGGTCTGGTGCTGGACCCCAAGATCGGTGCGGTCTATTCCCTGGGTTTCACGGTGCATTCTGTTTATGGGTCGTAGGCCGCGCCTAACGTCTGTGTTGGCTCTCGTAAACGGGATTGTTTTCATTGTTCTGTGGCAGGGTCTACGATAAGTTTGTGGCTGTCTGCTGGATTTCAACAGCCTGTACCCGTCCATCATCCAGGAGTTCAACATCTGCTTCACCACCGTGCAGAGAGAGGCCCACGTCCAACGCAGGAAGGGCGAGGTGTGTGTGTGTGTGTGTGTGTGTGTGTGTGTGTGTGTGTGTTCCTTTAAATATCTCTGTAGGGCTGCATTAGATAAATAAATAAAAACGTTAATTAAATCAAATTGAAGAGTTTTCTTGCCATTTTTCCATGACAACAGGATGACGAGTCTGAAGAGACCCAGAGGTTCGCCAGATCCCGATCTGGACATGGGAATTCTGGCCCAAGGAGATCCGGCAAGCTCGTGGAGCGCCGATAAGCCAGGTCAAAGCAGCTGATGAAAGCAGCAGGACCTGGACCACTGTGGACCGGACCTCTACATGGGCAGGACCTCCACCAGGCACACACACACACACACACACACACACACACACACACACACACACACACACACACACACACACACACACACACACACACACACACACACACACACACACACACACACACACACACACACACACACACACACACACACACACACACCAGGCACACACACACACACACACACACACACACAGGACCTGAGCCCGGACCTCTACATGCAGGCACACACACACACACCTGAGCCCGGACCTCTACATGCAGGTGCACACACACACACAGAGGACCTTAACCCGGACCTCTACATGCAGGCACACACACACACACACACCTGAACCCGGACCGCTACATGCAGGTACACACACACACGTCTGACTGCAGGGTGTCATCCCTAACCCTGCAGTTAGACGTGTAGCGGCCATGTTGAAGCCTCTTAGCGCAGCATGCTACAGGACGTAGCGGCCATGTTGAAGCCTCTTAGCGCAGCATGCTACAGGACGTAGCGGCCATGTTGCAGCCTCTTAGCGCAGCATGCTACAGGACGTAAGCGGCCATGTTGCAGCAGCCTCTTAGCGCAGCATGCTACAGGACGTAACGCCGGCCATGTTGAAGCCTCTTTAGCGCAGTATGCTACAGAACGTAGCGGCCATGTTGCAGCCTCTTAGCGCAGCATGCTACATGGACGTAGCGGCCCATGTTGAGCCTCTTAGGCGCAGCATGCTACAGGACGGTAGCGGCCATGTTGCAGCCTCTTAGCGCAGCCATGCTACAGAGACGTAGCGCGCATGTTGAAAGCCTCTTAGCGCAGCATGCTAACAGGACGTAGCGGCCATGTTGAAGCCTCTTAGCGCCAGCATGCTACAGGACGTAGCAGCGGCCATGTTGAAGCCTCTTAGCGCAGCATGCTACAGGACGTAGCGGCCATGTTGAAGCCTCTTAGCGCAGCATGCTACAGGACGTAGCGGCCATGTTGAAGCCTCTTAGCGCAGCATGCTACAGGACGTAGCGGCCATGTTGAAGCCTCTTAGCGCAGCATGCTACAGGACGTAGCGGCCATGTTGAAGCCTCTTAGCGCAGCATGCTACAGGACGTAGCGGCCATGTTGACGCCTCTTAGCGCAGCATGCTACAGGACGTAGCGGCCATGTTGACGCCTCTTAGCAGCAGCATGCTACAGGACGTAGGCGGCCATGTTGACGCCTCTTAGCGCACGCATGCTACAGACGGTAGCGGCCATTGTTTGACGCCTCCTCCCCCCCTCCGTCTCCCAAGTATGACATCCGGCAGAAGGCCCTGAAGCTGACCGCCAACAGCAGTGTACGGCTGCCTGGGATTCAGCTACAAGCCGCTTCTACGCCAAAGCCGCTGGCCGCCCTGGTGACGCACAAAGGGCCGAGAGGTGACGCCCCCCCCCACCGGCAGCCAGACATGGTTTAGTCCAAACCAAAACCCTGCAAGCTAACTCTATACAAACGCATGCACACACGTGCGTAATACATGCACACACCCGTTCTACATGCACGATCACACACACGCACACTAAGGTTACACATGCAGACACACAGCCAGATAGTGGAATGGGTTGTGTGGCTTGGTCCGTTTTTCCTAAAGGATGGTCACATCACAGCGACACTTTAAATACTGCTAAAAGCTCTTGAGAAGCACTGCCATTCCTCTCCACATGAGGTCACTGTTGCATTGTTTATCCCACTTCTGCAGTCTCTTTTCTTTTGTTTCCTGTCGTGTTTTTTCCTCTTGCCTTCCTCCCGCTCTCCCTCCCTCTTGATATTTTGTTCATTCTCCCCATTTCTTTGTGTGTCTTGAGGGGCTTTTTTGCTTTCAGCATTGCTTCTCGCCCTATTTCTGTCAAAATATTAGTCGTGTAATTGATCAAATTTGCTTCTTGCTTGTCATTATTTTTGTCTTCAGTGATATTTGCAGTGCAACAACCTTTTTTAAATGCCACACACACTGGAAACCTGCACAGCCGCAAGCAGATGAAATGAGAACTTTTAATTAGGAAACATCTTTAGCGCACGCTTAGAGATGCTATACACACACATACAGGATGCCATTTACAGGCCGCGTGGTATTGTCTGGGTAACTAACACAACACAAACACACTCAGACTCCTAGCTGTGCTCATGTGTTATTTAATGGCACGCATACACACGCACACACACACACAGCACAGTGGTGCTGGGCAGGTCCTCGCGGATCCTTCATTATGATCCCCTTACACAGAGAGGAGTCTATTTGTGCCCTGGGGTCACATGGTTTTCTCACTGACGGGGCTACATTGTGGAAGGTGTGTCTGTGGTTGAATGCTGCTACAGATTTAGATTTCATTTCTAATTTCTATCATCCTATCTCTCTAGAGACTTTAGAGTCCTGCCTGTTTGCGTCCTTGTTGACAGCCACGGTTGTGTTGATTATTTGACATGTCAAGGCCCCACACACGCACGCACACACGCACAAGGGTGCGTGTGTGCGTCCACCTCAGAAATCAGCTCCAGTCTCAGCCCTGACCCACGGGTCCTTTACATTTCCACTGACTGGAGGCGGTCTTAAACCTTCAACAGAATAGGGGACCTATAGAACAAGAGCTCTTGGGGGTGGGGGGGTAGTATGATGCACGTACAATCCAACCCCAAAACCATTCGGTCATTAAACCCTCCTCGTATAAACGGTAATTTAGGATCCGACCACAGTGTATTTAGTTTCATTACCCTGTCCATGAGCTGCAGCACCTCGTTCATAAAACGCCCTGTATCGACGGCGTGCGAGGGAACAACCGACGGCCCTAAAGGTCAGGGGTCAACGCGAGGCCCCCTGCGAGGCGGTCAGAGCGGGCCCGCCAACGGGACCGGCGCTGCCGCTGCTCTGGGTTGTGTTGACTTAATGTCCGTGATCCCTAACTCTATCTTTAGCCGGCGCTCCGGGTTTAGTGGGAGCGGCGCTCCGGGTTTGGTGGGAGCGGCGCTCCGGGTTTGGTGGGAGCGGCGCTCCGGGTTTGATGGGAGCGGCGCTCCGGGTTCGGTGGGAGCGGCGCTCCGGGTTCGCTGGGAGCGGCGCTCCGGGTTCGCTGGGAGCGGCGCTCCGGGTTCGCTGGGAGCGGCGCTCCGGGTTCGCTGGGAGCGGCGCTCCGGGTGCGGTGGGAGCGGCGCTCCGGGTGCGGTGGGAGCGGCGCTCCGGGTGCGGTGGGAGCGGCGCTCCGGGTGCGGTGGGAGCGGCGCTCCGGGTGCGGTGGGAGCGGCGCTCCGGGTGCGGTGGGAGCGGCGCTCCGGGTGCGCTGGGAGCGGCGCTCCGGGTGCGCTGGGAGCGGCGCTCCGGGTGCGCTGGTGGACGACGTGCGATCGGCGACCCACTCAAACACTCAAATGATATTGACAGCAGTAGGTGTTCATTTTACATTAATCTGATGCATCTGCTTTTTTAATATTGTGGGAGGAATTCTCAGCAGTACCCCGATATCCCCCACGGTGTGAGCCGCTGGCAGTGGAGCCGCTCACAGGCTAGAGACGCAGTACCGCCCCAGCGCTCAGGGTATGACCATGGACCTGAAATAGATGTGCTCCCAGCAACGGCGGGGTCAGAACCCAAAACCTCTTTGATTAAAGGTGTGCAGCCCGGCCTACCACGGCTCATGCTCTCTGCCAACACTCCTCCGTCTGCTCCGTCTCTCGTTCTCGCCCTCATTCCGTCTCTGGTTCTGTCCCTCGTTCTGTCTCCCTTGTTCTGTTGTTCTCTGATTCTCTCTCCCGCATTCCGTCTCTGGTTCTCTCTGGTTCTGTCCCTCCCTGGTCCTGTCCTTGGTTCTGTCTCATTCTGTCCCGGCCTTGTTATGTCTCCCAGGTTTTGCCTCTCTGTGGTTCTCTCCCTCCTTCTCCCAGAACGGTCATTCTGGGAAATCATTTTCAGGAAAAAAACAAGAACTTTTTCATGATTTTCTTTGAAAAGTCAATTTCAGTCAGCATCTTCTCATCTTCATACGTTCTATACTGGGTCTAGTTTGATGCAGGAGTTTGGTTGTTGAGGGTTGGTTACCTGCCCAGTGGTGGAACAAGCAGGGGCCATAAGCCCAGTGGTGGAACAAGCAGGGGCCATAAGCCCAGTGGTGGAACAAGCAGGGGCCATAAGCCCAGTGGTGGAACAAGCAGGGGCCATAAGCCCAGTGGTGGAACAAGCAGGGGCCATAAGCCCAGTGGTGGAACAAGCAGGGGGCCCATAAGCCCAGTGGTGGAACAAGCAGGGGCCATAAGCCCAGTGGTGGAACAAGCAGGGGCCATAAGCCCAGTGGTGGAACAAGCAGGGGCCATAAGCCCAGTGGTGGAACAAGCAGGGGCCATAAGCCCAGTGGTGGAACAAGCAGGGGCCATAAGCCCAGTGGTGGAACAAGCAGGGGCCATAAGCCCAGTGGTGGAACAAGCAGGGGCCATAAGCCCAGTGGTGGAACAAGCAGGGGCCATAAGCCCAGTGGTTCCTGGTCGTCTCTGACCGCTCACTGCTGTTCAGTGTATTTGTGGAGGCTGCCATTTGCACCCCCCCCCAGCCCTGTTTTAATCATCACATTTGCACTCTGCTTTCATATCATGATTTAAGAGGCCTTTATTTTTAAGAACACAGACGCATAATCTGCGAGCAATTTAAGGCCTTTCCCCCCCTTCCTGTGTGTGTGTGTGTGTGTGTGTGGGGCGTGGGGTGGGTGTGTTTGTGGAGGGAGATATAGTGCACGTCCCGGGCAGAGTGCCCATGTGAATGTGCATGTGTTCCGTGTATTTATTGATTGGCTGAGTTCTCATCTTTCTCTCAATCTTGTTTAAAGTTGAGGCCTGACAGCGCCTCCCCTCCCCTCTGGGAGGAAGGGTCAGGCCTGGGGCCACAGTGATTGCTCTACCCAGGGAGGGGTTAAGTTGAGGGGGAAGGCTTAGAAGGAGATGACAGGCCCTTGGAGCATGGCTCCTCTGATCACATTTGCCAAGCGTAGAAGGGAAAGACCCGAGATAGGTGTGTGTGTCAGTCAAGACTTTCTTAGCCCGTAGGTGTTGATGTGTGCCTGTTTGGCACGGAGTGTGTCATTTTATGTTTGCCCACGCCAGGGCGTTTGTGCGCACCCAGGGGGTGAGCGAGAGGCCGAACTCTGCCCTTTGTCGGTGGGACCATTTGTTGGGGCCCCTGCCCCTGGTATGTTTGGGTATAAGGAGGAAGGTGAGGGTGTAGAGTTACCCGGCTGCAGATCAGACCTAAGCGTTTTTTATTTTGGGTTCTTTTGTATGTTTGCCAGGGAACAGTTGGCGCGTCAGAAGACGTTGCCGTATAAACAGGCCGATGGTTCTGGAATGTTTCTCTGGTACTGTGTTTGGTAGTTAGTGTGTGTAAAGGGGACAAATGATGAAGGGAATATTTGACCTAAACCTTACCAATCATGATATGGGGATGTATTAACACAGCTGGACCAACAGATGTGTAGTTATCTTTGCCGTCTGGCCTTAAATGCGATAAAAGGACATTTGTAAGTGATGTGTAGTCCTCTTCGGCATCGGTCTTCTCATGTCAGCTTTGTTGAGTCTTTATTCTCCTTTGTGAAATGCGGGAGTTGCATCTATTAGCAGCCGTTCATCGGCGTGTTGCTCGGCTAAATCGAGTGATGTTAAACAGGCCGGCCGTGGTGCTGCTGATTGTTGGGGCATGAAGATAGGTTTGACCTTTGACCTTTCCTTTTGCGTAGTAGTTTCTGATGGCCCTCAGGCACAGTTGTGTGTGTGTGTGTGTGTGTGTGTTGGGTGTTGTGTGTGGTGTGTGGTGTGTGTGTGTGTGGTTGTGTGTGTGTGTGTGTGTGTGTGTGTTGTGGTGTGTGTGTGTGTGTGTGTGTGTGTGTGTGGGTGTGTGTGGCGGGTGGGCAGTGGCGAGTGGAACCCTTGGGAGCTATGTCTCTGTAATGGTCCCTGTTCCTTGTATTTTAAAAACAGTCCACTGTGACAGGGGCTCTCGTAGCTGACATTAATTAGGTGCCGCGCAGACTGACGGATGGTTATGCGAGCTGGGCAGGGGGAGGGACTACGGTGCGCGGGCCATTGGTGGCAGCATGACCAGGCAGAGTAGTAGGGGGAGGCACAAGATTCGGCTGGTGGATACCTATTGTGGATGTGTGCATAGAAGCCAATGTAAATTATTGTTAGTACCCTCATGTCCTGTACTCGGTCTTGAATTTCCCTCAATGTTGTCTTAAAATAAGACAAGGCGCTGTAGATTAATTATGAGTGAACCTCGGCCTTCGTGCTCTGCCAAGGTGCTGTGTGTGTGTTCGTGTGCCCATGGCCTGATCCATATGCGCATCCAAAGGTTAACATTGCTGCTCCTATTTATTTTTCACTTAAGTCCTATCGCTGCTGTTTCGAGGATCAACAAACTATCATTAATATATATTTCCGCCGAAATTAGATGGCCAGAACACCTAAGCCTCCCCCCCCCACCCAGCCCTCGCCACCAGGGGGGCGGCGACGTGTCGTTGGTGGATGCGCATACTATCCAGGGGAGCCCTGCTTCGCTCTAAAAGAGCATTCTGCGCGCTCCTGATACGGACTTAACATAGTACACAGCATGAAGCGCTTGGGCAAATCCCTCCGACTATGCACTATATTCCAGCGGCGCTTCCCGGCACGCCTGTATCAATGGTCTTATGCCCGGAGGTCCCTTTCCCCGCACTCCCCCCGCAGGACAAAGGTGACTCTCCGATGTTAGCCGGCAGGTGTTTAAATAACGCACGACTTAATGAGGCGAGGATTCAGTCAGACGTGGGGGAATCGGTTTGATAGGATCGGGCCACCGCTAAGCCATGCTCCTGACCCGCTTGCTGGAGTGATGGGGAGTTCTGATGTCTGTGATAATGGGATCGAGGCAGAGGATTCCCTACGATTAATGACGCCAAAGCGGTCCCTCCGACAATCGATCCACGCAGTGACAGACACGCCAGCCTCATGGGGGCCGGCGCTCACGGGAGCTGCTCGATATGGAGGCGGCCTACCTGGCTCATGGGGCCGGGCCTATAGGGGGTCCGGCCCCCATGAGGGCGGCTGCCCCATTGGAAGGCCAAGGCCCCCCTAGAAGTCCGGCCCTGCCATTGACGGAGACTCCAGACTCGCATCTTTCTTTATGTAAGGCCAGCTTCCGTGTGAGGCGGCCATGAGGTCGGCCCCCATGAAGAGCCAGGTCCTCAAAAATGGGTGGTCCGAGCCATTTCATGGGGTGCTTTTGGTGCGCTTCCGGAGCTGCCTCATGGGGGACCGGCCTCAAACGGAAGCTTGGCCTTTCATGGGGGCGGCCCCTGTTATGAAGGGACCTTCCCCTCGTCTGCTGTTGATGGGGCGATTGGGCGGCTGGCCTCGCGGTTGGGTCCGGCCTGTCTTCAGGTGAGCTTAGGCCTTTCACTCCGGCAGCTGGCCTGGTACATTGGGGCTGGCCTCAAGGAGGGCCGGACCTCTACCGGAGCTGCCTCACGGACCGGTCGCTGGACCTGCACGATGCTGGCCTCACGGGGGCCGGGCTCAGGGATTCTGCTCATGGGGGGCCTCGCTCTCATGGGGCCGTGGCACTCACTGGGTGGGCCTTTGGCCTTCCACGCGAGCTTCTGGCTCGGTCGGTGGTGTGGGTCTAGGCCTTCCAACGGGGGCCGGCTCCTCCGGGCTGGGTCCTTCACGGAGTATAGGATCTGGCCTCCAAGTTGTTTGGGTCTGGTCTCCACAGAGCTTTCCCTATACGGCTGAGGTTTTTGTTTTTCTTCTGGGAGCAACTTCTTCATCCCTTGCTCTAGCTCGTCATATATTAATCCAGAGATTTTATAAGTCCTTTGAACATGGATCGGTTTTCACTGTGTTCATTCTGAGCTTAAATGAGTATTCTAAATTATGGTCAAAATGCTGATACTCCTGCGTGTGACGTTATTGATATCGCCATCCTTCATTTATTGGCATATTAAGGGCAGCCTTGAGACCTGAAAGGCTGTGTGTGGGATACGGTTCTGGCGTTCTACCCCTGCCCCCTCCACGGCATAAACGCGTGGTGAAGTGGTGCGTGGCATCCACAACTTGACACTGATGG
>OLKM01006627.1:0-13791 GCA_900291075.1 Melanogrammus aeglefinus
GGATGACACATCTTTCTTATTAGAATATGTTAGCGGGAAAGTCCAGATTTCACAACCTGTTCGGAGGTCTATTCGTTCTCTCTCTTCCTCTTTCGCCTTCTCGTAATAAGGTTGATTGATGTGGAATATGTGTCCGAGGGCGCAGTACCTCCCATTGCCTGCTGAAGGCCTCATCGGTTATGAAAGAAAATCTATTTGTGTAAGGGTTTTGGCCTTCTCTGACTCATCGGCGTTCTGGAAGGCTTGGGAAAAAACTTTGACATGAATAATCGTCCAAGAGATAATTGAATGCACGCTGTTGTGAGAGATCCAAATGGGTGGCTCAGACTGCTGGTCATATGTGATATATCAGACTGTGGTGTTTTAGGGGGATAATTAACTGTAATCCAAGAACAATAAATATATATCACCGCAAGCGGTGTAATGGTTCCGAAATGGCAAGGAAGAGTCCACTGCTATAAACGTGAACTGCGCTGAGTCACATGGTCAAAGTGCAGAAAAGCTCCAAGCACGACATTATCAGTGATAAGGGCTTCTCAAAGCAATAACAAAAAAACGAGTCTTTGAAATTCGCTGGGTAAATTCAAAATGTGTAGTTCATAGAAGCACAAGAAAGAAATATAATGACAGAGTAATTATGGGAAGGAAAATTTGGTGAATAATAAGTTCGCTTAATTGACCAACGGTCTTGCAGAGTCTGATTACATGAACTACATGATCCGGGTTGATTGCTGATGAATTTCAAGGTGCGTTTAATGTGTGTTTTTAGAGCGAGATGATGCATGTTCTCAATGCTTTAATCAGGATTCAAACTCTCAACCTAATGATCATCAAGCTAGCGTTATCGCCGTTGAGCCACTGACATTTCGGATCTGTTGAAGCACCATCACGCGGTGAAAAGTGTGAAATGATGTGATAAGCATTACACCTCAAGAAACTCAAGCACACAGAATTAAAGAATGAATCTGAACTGAAAATTTGAAGTCAGTAGAATTAACGAGAGTATGCTGCCTTCTCATGTGGTACAATAGCTCAAAAGGCTGAATCGCTGTAAAGGGTAGATTGTCCGTGAAAGGCGTCTATTTTTACGGAGGTGCCGGATAGTTCTTAATCAGCTACGTACTGGCGTGGTAACTATCCGCCATTGTGGCTCTTAGCAGCATGAGCGGTCAGTGAGTCAAGCTCTGATCGTCGCTTGATTACGGAAAGCCAAACACCAGTCTAGCAGAGGTCGTCTTATGCATGCCCTGCTGGCTAGTAATGAATTAATTAGCCAAGCGCGCTGGGTATATTCCTACATCTCCACAGGCTTACCTTGAATGGGAGAAGGGCAGCCCTTAATGCAGGGGGCAGCTGCAGAAGACGGTGCAAAGCTTTGTCTTTGAGACGTTCTTTTAGTTTACGATAATAAATTAAACAGCACAAAACCTACCTCACCCTAACAAAACAACGGAACAAGCATTGAATGAAATCATCAATACAGATATCAAATAAGGTATGTAACGAAATATACTCAGCCGTGAACGTTATATAACAAAAAAGTATGCAAAACCAGTGCAATAATCACTTCATACAATAAGGTATGCCAGAATCCGCAAATCAATGCATGATCTTTATAACGCATTCATGGAAGCATAAATAGATAGTTCATTCTAATATTAAATACAGCGTAAATGTAGAAGGGTTTACGTCTTAGTTTGGTTCCAAGCACGTGCAAGGGTAGTGTAAAAAAAAATACTATAATAGTATTATTATATAAAGATATGGAAATGTAGATATGCACCAGAAAAGCTAGTTTGAGCAGCTAATAAAAAAGAAGAGAAGCACCGGGCTAGGTCTTTCTTTTTTAAATACACGAACGTGCAGACTTCCGGTTAGTTGTTTGACGACTATGCTCTGACTAACTTGTATCCCTGACAACTGTTATCCCTGGACGAAGTTCGCTTCGTAATGAATAAATAGTAATCAATACATGTATTACAGAGTATCGTATGGGGATACAGTTACGTCAGAGAAGGTAGATAGAAAGGTGAACAAGAGCCCGACAAAAGTGGATTGGCTATATCTAGCAGCAGGCATACATTAAGATAAACTAGATTAAAGGTACGGACTCGTCTCTCCGTTTTTCCTCCTCTTCTTTTCTTCTTTCCTCCCTGGGCGGCCAGAGGGTTTAGGTTGTCTTTGACACGTTGTGATGTGGCAAATAGATAGGCTTTCCCTCTCGGTCAGAATGATGTTTAAGTGGTTATATGTAAGTAACGTTCGCCCCTCCCCAACCTCGCATCAGGTTAAGATCTATGGGGGGGATACTAATGAAGTAATACCTTAAGTAAGTTAGATATTACCAGTTGCAAAAAAAATATATAATTTTGTTTAAATGATAGAGCTGTTTATTTTTTTTATTTCGGCGCCCCGCGGGTTGAGCCGCCCTTATGATTTCGCTATTACTGCTATGCCAGGGCCAGGGCTGCTGGCAGCCTTAATACTTGACTAACCCTGCGATCGCCTTCAGTCCAATGCTCGCACAAGCACTAGCACTCCGTATCCATAAGGTCAAGTGTATAAACTATTATCAGACATAACAACCAAGATTACGTGGTTCCAAGCTGCTCATCGCAAACCACCGTGTGGGGTCTGTACACTGAAGTACCAAAATTCCCTTTCTAACGCCCCTGATGTCGAATAACCGATCGCTGATATGCAGACGGGGTAAACTATGAGAAGTAGTTGTTTAACTAGTAAGATTCGTACTGTGCAATATCCATTCTGCTGTCAATATGCATGCAACATCCACCAGAGAGTAACCTCTCCATACATTCCACCCTACAAGTAAAGCGTGACACTCGTGAATCCGCCCCTCGATGCTCATCTTCGCCGGTGTACCCCAACGTGCATCAACATGTCCTTTTAGGGCGCCCGTCACCCGGAACAGATTTTTTTGGTGAACATGTCTTTTACTGACCCATTTATAGGCAGATATAAAACCAGTTCGTAATAGGTCATGGTCCCGGTGCGTGTTCAAAGAAACCCGACTATGCCGTCGTCGGCGTTAAGGGATTTAGTGTGGAGTCGCTGAAGCGGCTTAAGAGTGCGTTGAAGTACAGAGATTTTTTTGTATTATTTGTAGCTTGTAAGATACAGCCTCTAGTCATTTATGCTAACTGTAAGTGTAAAATGTATTTCTTACTCATAATGGTTAATCAACACTATCTCCTCCTTGATTTACTGTTTATCCAGCGCGCAGCTGGGTCGCGGCGCAGCGCTGGGTGCGCGCAGGCTGGTGCTGCGCAAGGCTGTGGGCGCAGGCTGGTGGCGCAGGTGGGTGCGCGCAGGCTGACGCGCAGCTGGGTGCGCCCAACTTGTTTGTGGAGAACTGCGCTTGAATCAATAGCACTACAGCGTTGTACAAGCTCGTTGCGGTTCCGCATGAGTTCTTTAACGGAGAATTCCTCAAAGGGAAAACGAGGGGGGAATTGATCTTTTTCGATTGTTAACTTTGTGCTTATCTATGGGCGCCCAGTTCTCCCGTCGACGGCCTTAGAGAGAGCATGGCCACTTCCAAAACCGTCTAGCCCTCTATCAACCATCCCAGCCATTAGATGTTCACGTTGACCGGGACCATCTCGGCAGCAGAACCGATCAAGGCAGTGTCCATTACTCGGCAGACACAACACACACCAGTCAGACCCAACTACGATCTAATCAGTCCCTCCAGAAAAACGTGGCTTCTTTTGTGAATTGTTTGCGGCCTAAAAACTGTGATTAGGCGGCATGTTTTCTTAAAAATGCGATGAAAATATGCAGCATAATTTTATGCAATTTTATCAGATGAATATGGCTTGCACAAATTGCGGAACTTGCGGAAAAATGTGGGAACTTGTGAAAAAATGTAAGCTTTTTCTTGACATTCAAAGTCGCGTGAATTACGTCACTTCATAAACGTTCCATGGCAAACAGGGGAAATGGCTGCTCTTGTGTGAAGTATAACGCAACATTTTTTCAACTTCTGCTAAGATAAATGTGACTGTTTTGCAACGAAATGCGGGGATTATGAATCAGCGAAGCCCCACATATTTTGAGCGAGAAATCTGCAATTTATGCGGTGAAAGTGCGGCATATGTTGAAAAAATGGGGCTCCCGCATGGAATATGCAGGACTTTTTGGCAGATTTTGCGTTGAATTATGCGACGCAAAATCGGCGTTTTTCTGGAGGGACTGCCCGTCTACCGTGCCAGTGACCATCGTCAGCCGCCCTCATGCTAAAATAAGCATTTTCTTTTGTTGCTAAAAAAAAGCTGCATATAGATATATATATTTTTTTTTAAATTGTCCTTTTTTTTAGAATGGTCATAACTAACACGTTATCAATGTTGATTATTTCAGTTCAGTTCATCTTTAGGGGCTTTCTTAAAAGAGTACAGATCTGAAAATGTGCACTGTTAATGGTATCCACCTAATGATAGCCGTACGGCAGTTATACAATAACAAAATGGGTTGAGACTGTGGACATTTGGCTTTTCTATACAATTGTGCGGAAGTAAACATTTTTAGAGCAGACCAGGGTGAAAAAGATTCATCTGATTAATATAATTAATTTAGAGATTACTTTGATGAAATAATTTTGAATCCAGGTCAATCTAGTAAGGAAAAATAAGGCTAGTTCATATTTTTTAAATAGGCGACCAGCCACATGTTTTTTTATTACAATAACAAAATGGTCATGTAAGAAAAATGGGCTAACTGCTCAAACGTTATTGGCCAATGTTTCTCAAATGGAACTAAATTAAAGAAACTCTGTTGGATGCTGTGTGTGAGGGTTGGTCTAAAGTTTTACGTGGCGATTTTGGTGAATTTTTGATTCTTTTTGTAGCCTGTGAATCTTTCTATCATGTTTAGCTTTAATATGAAATTGTGGGAAATGTAAACATTTTTAGGGCATAAGGGTTTTATAAATGCATCTGATTCTAGAGATTAATATTCTGAAAGAATTTTGAGTCCAGGTCAATCTGGTGAGGAGAAATAAACGTAATTCCTGATTTTTTACAATATCGCTGCCCTTGGGTGCAGTACCACACATTTGGGTTTATGGGTAGTGGGGGTTATGGTAACCACACCTAGAAATGAAAAGGGTTTTCGATGTACGGTATAGGCTGCAGTATGACTTTGACAAAATCGGAGGAAAAAAAAAACGTTACAGAAACAAAAAAACCTAATTAGAAATGTTCAGGTTGTATTTTTCATGAATGCCATCTGGTAATCTCTCGCCACAAATGGTATCAGACATATTTTCAACCGAACTGAGAGACAAAGTGTGGCAGATGATTCCCTCTGGTGTGCAACATACATGGATGATCGTCAAATACTCCATTTTGTGTGCTGCGGTGAGCCGGCTGCTGTGAGCACGGAGGATAAAGACGCTGTCACAGAGAACGACTCTCACAATGCTGCCAGGACTCTCTCTCTCTCTCTCTCTCTCTCTCTCTCTCTGTCTCTCTTCCTCTCTCCTCTCTCCTCCTCTCTCTTCTCCTTTCCTCTCCTCTCTCCTCTCCTCTCCCCTCCTCTGTCCTTCTATCTCTCTCTCTCTCCCCTGTCTGTCTCTGTCTCTGTCTCTGTTCTCTCTCTCTCTCTCCTCTCCAGTCGCTCTCCTCTCTCTCTCTCTCTCTCTCTCTCTCTCTCTCTCTCTCTCTCTCTCTCTCCCTCTCTCTCTCTGTTGCTAGGACATGATAAGCTAATGGGCGAGCCAAACGACAGCAGAACCCAGTTTGTGATGTCACTGATCCCAATCTCACTGATGGCCGACCGTCCCGCAGCCAGCGGGTCGTGCGGCGGCGGCGGCAGCAGTGGTGACATGCAGGGTGCTTTGTGCAATAAGCTACTTACAATCTATGTAACAGCAAAGGCTGGATGAGACCTTAATCCTTGCTCTGTGCCGCCCGATGTCTCTCTACCAACCTCTCTCTCTCGCTCCTGTGAGAGAGAGGAGCGAGAGAGATGCCACCTGTACGCTGGTGAGCAGCCTGTCTCACACCACCTGTACACTGGTGAGCAGCCTGTCTCACACCACCTGTACGCTGGTGAGCAGCCTGTCTCACCCCACCTGTACGCTGGTGAGCAGCCTGTCTCACACACACCTGTTACCGGGTGGGTGACAGCCTGTCTCACACCACCTGTACGCTGGTGAGCAGGGCAGTCTTACACCACTGTACGCTGTTGAGCAGCCCTGTCCTCACACCAACGCTGTACGCTGGTGAGAGCCTCTCACAAACAACCTGTACGCTGGTGAGCAGCCTGTCTCACCTCCATACCTGTACGCTGGTGATGCAGCCTGTCTCACACACTACCTGTACCCGCCTGGGATGAGCAGCCTGTCTCCACTCCAACCTGTACGCTGGTGAGCAGCCTGTTCTCACACCTACGACCCGGCTACTTGACTGGTGAGCAGAGCAGTCTCACAACACACCCCTGTACGCTGGGTATGCAGCCTGTTCACCAACTCACCCCACCTGTACGCTGGTGAGCAGCCTGTCTCACCCCACCTGTACGCTGGTGAGCAGCCTGTCTCACCCCACCTGTACGCTGGTGAGCAGCCTGTCTCACCCCACCTGTACGCTGGTGAGCAACAGGAGGAAGAACTCCAATGCACGACTCAGGAGGCAAGAGACAGAGTGGAGAGTAGAGAGAACGGTTTCAACTGGAGGATTGTTCGGTACACCGTCTGTCGGTCATTGATCGGATAAACAGGAATCAGGAATCAGGAATCAGGAATCAGGAATCAGGATATCACTTGGAGAATACTTAGACGCTGGATGCAGAGAACAGATGGAACGGCACCGAGGAAGGGAGACACACTGAGCACACGAGGGAGGGGGATGTTGATGGGGAAACAGCCATCAGGGAAAACAGTCACAAGTGAGGGGGCGGGGCGACACCGCCCCCTCAGTCCACACTCCGTCATCACTCCGCATGCTACCCAGGACCCCCACACCCACATCCCCCCCCCCCCCCACCTCATTTTACATTAAGATAACTTTATTGATTTTGGCTCTAACACAGAGCGTGTGTGTGTGTGTGTGTGTGTGTGTGTGTGTGTGTGTGTGTGTGTGTGTGTGTGTGTGTGTGTGTGTGTGTGTGTGTGCGCGTGTGCAAAACAGGCATGTGGGTCATTATACTTAAAGTTTTACGGTTTTATGTATTAAGGTATTGACTGGGTTTACACATATATAAATATAGATATAAATATATGTGACAGGAACGTCCCGCTCACGGATGGAGGGTGTTTAATCAGGGCCTACTGAATGGATGTGCCTGGTCATCAGGGACCCTCACCTCCATCCAGGTCATTATTCATGGCAGCCTAGGAGACACACTCCTGAGCACATTCATTACCCAGCACCCCCCCCCCCCCCCAAGGGACGGGGTCCTGGATGGAGGCGAGGGAAATAGAAACAACATCTCAGGCCCTTGGGGGTCGGCTGGTTCTGATTAGAGCAGGAGGTGGGGGTCATCGTACACCAGGGCGTAGGGGCTCATTATACACCCCCTAAGAACACCGATGTAGACCCCCCCCTCGCGCCCTCCTCTCAAAGGTCGCTGCATGAAGGAGAATCCAACAGAGGCTTTGAGGCTCAGGCCAAAGTATCTTCAGGCAGACAACGTTCCCCCTCCATCCCCCGTTCGCCTCCTCGCACTCTCCATGGATCAGTCGTCCCCATCAAGAACAATTTGATGGTGTCTCATCTCCGAATGTGTTCTCAGCCAATCTTTTAGTCTCACCTGATTGACGTTGTCATGGCAGCAAGGTGATCATGCCATCTGCTGCTAGTACGCACAGAGAGAGTCTTCTATTTCCCATGATGCTTTGTATTATCCAGCCATCCTATCCATCCCAGACTCGGCTCGGTCTGTTGCCCTGGACGGCCCATAGCAGCAGGGGGCAGGTACAGTGTAGGGGCAGGTGGTCTCGCTCCAGGAGCCCTATAGGTAGACTGAGGCCCAGTGTAGCTATCAGCACAAGCCCTTCAATGTACATGTGGATTGAACTAATGTGTGTGTGTGTGTGTGTGTGTGTGTGTGTGTGTGTGTGTGTGTGTGTGTGTGTGTGTGTGTGTGTGTGTGTGTGATGTGTGTGTGTGTGTGCATGTGTGTGTGTGTGCGCACATGTTTGTGTGCGTTTGCATGGTGTGTGTGTGTGCGACATGTTTTCGGTGTGTGTGGCTCGCACATGTGTGTGTGTGTGGTGTGGTGTGTGTGTGTGTGTGTGTGTGTGTGTGTGTGTGTGTGTGTGCGCATTTGCACGCATGTGTTGTGTTGTGTTGTGTGATGAGAGAGAGAGAGAGAGAGAGAGAGAGAAGAGAGCAGCGAGAGAGAGAGAGAGAGAGAGAGAGGAGAGAAGAGAGAGAGAGAGAGAGAAGAGAGAGGGAGATCGAGAGAGAGAGGGGAGAGAGAGAGAGAGAGAGAAGAGAGAGGAGAGAGGACAGGACAGAGAGGAGAGAGAGAGAGAGAAGAGAGAATAAGAGAGAGAGAGTGGGAGAGAGAGAGAGAAGAGAAAGAGAGAGAGAGAGGAGAGAGAGAGAGAGAGAGAGAGAGAGGAGAGAGAGTCTGAGAGAGGGGGGAGAGAGAGAGAGAAGAGACAGAGAGAAGACAGAGAGGGACGAGGAGAGAGAGAGAGACAGAGTGAGGGACAGAGAGAGAGAGAGAGAGAGAGAGAGAGAGAGAGAGGAGAGAGAGAGAGAGAGAGAGAGAGAGAGAGAGAGAGAGAGAGAGAGAGAGAGAGAGAGAGAGAGAGAGAGAGAGGGACAGAGAGGGAGGGAAAGTCAAAGGTGATTAGACTTTCCCTCTCTCTCCCCTGTTGGGACTTTGACAGTTGACATTCAAATGGTTGTTTTCTGAGGCAGTTAGGCCCTAAAGCCTTCTGTTTGCTGTTTGAACAAACAGACGGTTCACCTCCCGTGGTTAACCCCCTACCGAGGGAAGAGAAACAAATAACTGAAGAAGAAAGTGTCAGCATGGAGCGAATATAGGCCCGTCATGAAGGCAGAGACAGAGACGGGGAGGCACACAGAGAGTTTGTTATTTTTCTATTCATTGGTAGATTGATGAGCTTGGTCTCGAGTTATTATGATTTATTATCCTCCTCCACACCAAACCAACAACTCCTGTCTCCTGTCTTCCTCCTTGAATTCATTCATCTTCCTGCCGCCGCCCTGTCTGCGGACGCTCCCTCATCGACTTGTGGGTTCACTCGTTTTGTTCTGAGGTTTTCTGACAAGTCTTCCGATGCCGCTGTGGTTAGGATCAGCTGTTGCTGCTGTATCCTATAATTAATCTGGAGCTTTAATGTCGAAGCGCATAACGCCGTGACTTTGTGTCATTTACATTATCGACGCTCCAATATGCGTTTTGGTATATAGCATTAGCACGGGGAGAGGAACTCACCCCGTCAGGTCAGAGCTCACTCAGTGCGTCTACATGACCCTCAAGAAAATAGAATGATTGGGTTAGTCCAACTATGATTGGATTATTAACATGCATGTAAACACCTTAGTCAAACTATAATCCAATCCAATCGAGTCACTCATAGTCTATTAAGACACCTAGATTATTCGATTGTTAGTCGAATTTAGTGTGCATGTACCGGGTTGGATCGCATGGTGGTTTGGATTTGTCGTCGTGCTGCGCATGCCGAGAATGGTCCGGGGGCCGTGTGATCGCGGAAGTTAAAGGAGAGCGATAGTCACGTTGTTGTCGCCGTCAGAAAACGAGAGACGGCATTTATTTAAAAGGTGGCGAAGCACGATGGAGGAGAAGCCGGTCGGTCTCGTGCAAAATGATATTACCCCCCTATAAGAAGAGTATCATCATCAACAGCATTTCAGCAGTACACACTATGATGCTCCTTGGTTAGCGAGAGTAGCGTGTGCGGTTGTGTGTGTGTGTGTGTGTGTGTGTTGTGTGTGTGTGTGTGTGTGTGTGTGTGTGTGTGGTGTGTTGTGCGTGTGTGGTGGTCGTGTGTGTGTGTGCGTCGTGTGTGTGCGTGTGTGGTGACTTCAGCGAGTGACTTGTGGACGAGTGGACGAGCAAAGAGAGCGAGCGGTTGCACGTGTCAGTTTAGTGAATGAACGAGTCCAGTTGTGTCTTTGCAAGACGTGTACTGTTAAGTTAGTGGAACTATGAATAAAGTACCCAGCCTGTCAATAGTGTACTGTCTGTCAAATAAAATCTTAAAGTCGGTGGCCGCTTCATTCCGACCAATAAGCAGCAGACCCACTGCCGGTCAAACCCCCGGGAGAACATCGGCCCTGGAGGGAACGTCTCTCCTGTGCTCCTCCACTACGGTCTGGGAGCCGACATCAGGAAACGTAACACTTTGATTTCACCAAAGGCTGAATTAAAAGTAGGCCAACTTGTCTTTCTAAATGTTGGTCATCAACGAGGTTGTAAAGTAGTAACTTCGGGCACATCTGTCAAATTAAATCTTTTTTTCTGATCTTTATTCATTCATTGCGCCGCGGCCGAACTGACGGCGATATTCTCTGATATTATGAATCGTAAAGGTTCGTCAGGTTCTCCGACTCTCTGGTACTTCAACAAGTAGATACTCGTAGTGAGGGTTACCTCGCCCATGGGAGAGAGAAGGAATGTGGGGTAAAGGAAAACTTTGGCTTTGACTCTCTGAAGTCCAACATTGAAACGCGACATAGAGGAGAGAGGGATTGTTGCCGTGTATGCGGGACAGCCTGTCAGTCCAACTGCGGGTCCATTTCTCCGACGCTCCTCGGTCGTCGCTCAGTCGCTAGGCGCTGACGAACCACGAGGACGGGACCAAATGGAGCGTCGGAGAAAATGGACACCCGCAGTGGACATGACAGCTGTCCTACCTAAAACATCTTCCTCGAATGCTGCGGCCGCCTGAGATTTTGTTGTTGGCAGTGATGTAAAGAGGTCAACCGGTGGCTCTAGTACCACGGAGTTGAAAATGGCCACAGCGCCACCTATCGTTACCGGGTAAGAAAATGCTTCCGCCAATGGAATCGATTTTCTCACCGCCATGGACACTCTGACAATTTGCAGTTGTCCAATTGAGGAGCGTAGTCGAACTACGGCCTCGATCGGATTAAGCTGTGCATGTAGACGTACTGAATGTGATCCTTCAGACGTTATCCTTCATAACACCATGTGTCTGCCGCGTCCCTCCCTCCGCCCCAGTCTGATGTCCGGCCTGGCGGCTCTGGACGCCAAGTGCTCCAGCCGGCTGGGCATCATGACCATCTCCTACTACCTTGTGGAACCACCTTCTGTGGCCGTGGTGGTGTGGCATCGTCATGGTTTCCATCATCCACCCGGGGGCGCCGCCCAGAAAGGAGGACTCGAGAGAGAGCAGAGCAAGCCCATCATGAAGCTCGGACTCGACGCCCGCTGGACCTAATCTCGGTGACGGACCACCCACCCGGACCCCCCACCGGACGCGCAGCCCCCCCACCAGACCCCCCACCGACCGGACCCCCCCAATCAGACCCACCCACCCCGGACCCCCACACCAGACCGCCCACCAGAACCCCCCATCCAGACCTCTCCCCACCGGACCCTCCCAGATCAGACCCCCCCCATCGGACCCCCACCGGACCCCCCCATCAGACCCCCACACCGGACCCCCCAATCAGACCCCCCATCAGACCCGCCACCGGACCCCCCCACCAGACCATTCAGACCCCCATCAGACCCCCACCACCGGACCCCCCATTCAGACCCCCCCCACCTGAGAGGTACCCCCCCATCTAGACCCCACACCCCTACCCCCGCATCAGACCCCCCCCACGGAGCTGAAGCCACCCCCGCGCAATATCACAAGAACCCCACCGCCCCCCGCATCAGACCCGCCACCGGAACCACCCATGCAGACCCCCACCCGGACCCCCACACCGCGAACCCCCCATCCTGGCCCACACCCATCTGACCCCCCGCACGACCCCCCGCATCGACCCCCACCGGATCTACCGCCCTCGTACGATTTCGCGAAGATTGGCTTCTAACCGAGACGCCCCCACCGGGACCCCCCATTCAAGAACCCGCCACCGGACCCCCCACCGGAGTTACAACTGAGAAGGTGACCAGTCCACTCCTCCACCGGCACGCCCCCCACGAACCCCCCCGATCAAGACCGCCCCACTGGACCCCCCACCGGACCTCCCCTCACCGGTACCCCCCACAGACCCCCATCCGGACCCCCCACCGGACCCCCCATTCAGACCCCCCGCACCGGACCCCTGCCACCGGAGCCTCCATCAGACCCCCCACCGACGCCCCGGACATTCTAACCTCCGCACCGAGATCGCCCCCCAGGCCTGAGGACCCCCACCGACCCCCCATCAGACCCCACCGGACCGCGGCCGAACGGACCCCCCCACCGGACCCCACCGACCGCCCCATCAACCCCCACCGGACCCCCCACCAGACCCCCCCTCAGCAGTCCCCCCACCGGACTCCCCACGGACCCCCCCACCGAGACCAAGACCCACCAAGAACCAAACACCGTGCCCTCTCTCCTGTCCCTCACTCTCCCCCCAAGCCCATAGTCGCCCTCATATGAATCCATATGTTCATGTGAAGGTCTGTATACTGTGTACACACACACATACTCATACACACACATTCACACACACACGACACATACTCAACACAGACTCACACACACTCACAACGCAGCACCAGACATCACACATACTCCACCCACACACACACACTCACACCACACACACACGAGCGACACATACTTAACACACGACACACAACACAACACACACACATGTCCACGCAACGCACGCACGGCACGCCACGCACACACACAAGCAAGACACACAGCGCACACACCCTGTATGACACGTAACAGCCCGACCAACGAGGCCTGTTTGCGTAGCGCACAATGAACGATTAGCACTAACCTAAGTTACCCGGACCGAGGTTCAACGGTCCAGGGGGGGGAGGGGGGTGGGCGGCTTATGGCAGGTTAAAAATAGGTGGGGGCGGGGGGTGGGGCTGCTGGGGTTGGGGAGGCTGGTTTCGGGGTGCGGGATTAACACCCACGGTGGTACTGGTGATATGAAGGTGATCCGTTGTTCAGTCCGAACAGTTCAAGTGGCTGGCCTGGTGCCTGGCAAACCACTGGTGACAAATCCTTTCGATGCCCCCACAAATCTTAACATGATTTATCAGGAAAGCTGCATCTGGCTTAATGAGCTGTTGAGAATGCCTGAGGTTACGCCTACACTTCAATTTCCTATTTGATTTTATCTTCAGCTGGAAATGCCGAACAGAGAAAGAGACGCTCTGCATTACTTGTGCGTGTGCCTTGCCTGTTGTTCCTGCTGGTTTATGTTCTGTGTTACAGAAGGTGGATGTTTATGTGTACCGTATGTGTGTGTGTAATGTATGTTTGTGCTGACATACCTGCGTGCTTGTGTGCATGGTGTGTGTGTGTGTGTGTGCGCATGAGTGTGTGTGTGTGTGTGCGCATGAGTGTGCCTTAATATTTGTGCGCATGTCCATGTGAAGAGTGTGTGTTGTGTTGTGTGTGTGTGTGTGTGTGTGTGTGTGTGTGTGTGTGTGTGTGTGTGTGTGTGTTGTGTTGTCTCGCTGGTGTGTGGTGTGTGTGTGTGTTGTGTGTGTGTGTGTGTGTGTGTGTGTTGTGCTGTGTGTGGCTGTGTGTGTGGTGGTCGTGTGTGTGTTTTTGTGTGTGTGTGTGTTGCATGTTGTGTGTGTCCTCTGTGTGGTTGTGTGTGTGGTGGTGGTGTGGTG
>OLKM01006628.1:0-13790 GCA_900291075.1 Melanogrammus aeglefinus
AATTGGCAATAATTTAAACCAATAATTTTTTGGGGTTAAATCATTTGGTTAATACATTCCAAGTTAGTATTATATATAATTACAATATATATATATTTACATTGAGGGCATTAGCAGGACGCTTTTATCCAAAGACTTACAAATAAGTATATTTGTCATAAGAAGTGCAACAATATCTCGTGTCGTACAGTAAGGATGTTCATAGAACCAAGTGCAAGTTACAACAATCGCTATATTATATATATATATTATATAATATACATATAATATATATATATATTATATATATAATAATATATATATATAATATAATATATTATTATATATATATAGATATATATATATATATATATACATACATACATAGCATACATACATACATACATACATATATAAATATATATATAATATATACATAACAATATATATATATATATATATATATATATATTATATAGTCATATTAATTCATATTGGTTGATTTATTTTCCCAGTGTCAGATTGAATCAAAAATGAGTAGTCTCATTAAGAGTAGTCATCATTATAGGATCTGTAGATGACTTAATGATTCAATCCATAAAATGGGTTGACCACGTCAGACTCTCTTCAACTTACTCTCTGATTTGATAGGCTTTACTCAACTAATGCGTGCAGCAACATAGTTTAAAAAATGTAGGTTAAATTCCTGCTTAATGAGAAAAGCAATGCCGTACAAAATGTTTACCTGCATTGAGTAGCCTACAATGGTTTAGAGGTAATGTGAATGTCAAATAACTGGAGGGGCGCAGCCGCATACGGGTTGAGCTTGCTTTGTTTGGTTGGATAGCCTATTATTTGTATTGGACAGAATTCGCCAACGCTAATGTGTGATCGTTTTAGTCTCTTTATTGGCCAGTAAACATCACCTGTCAGCAGATAGGCTACTGAAATAACCTCTGTGACACAGAACGGTCCAGTTCCCGACGATTTCATTAGAAAGCACGCAGCCGCATATCACAGCGGCCACCTAACCATTAATGTAGCCTACGGATCGTAAATACATGTAACATCCACTGAGGTAATTGGATCGCAGCATTTACAGGTCTAACGACGCGCCGGGTGGTTTACATAGACGGTCTATTCTGGTTGTGAATGCGCGAGCAGTTACACTTTACCCGCTTATGTCACGATAGGTCGGCTGGGCGCGCGAGCAGGCGGCGGTTTAAACCGAACCGCCACAGAAAACCTTTCCGTCGAACTTCACCCCAAATACTGGAACGAAGGTACCGCTTTCAGAGTGCAAACCAGGACGAGAGATATCTCGAAATTCATATGAGGCCAGTAAATATCCAAGGTCAGGAGGAATCGACCAACGGTTCCAGTCGTTGCGACCCACTGACGAAGAGGACTCATCGGTGGACTATAGAGTCCACCAATAGTCCGGAGAAAAACTACTTTCAATAGAACAAAAAGTGGCAATAACAAAATCCGATGAAGAAGTTGCAGAAGAACTCCATGCCAAAGCTCTACCACATATTCTTCACCTCGACAAGTCATACTCCTACGATGAAGAGAGTGTCTCTTTACTGCGACCAAATCATCGGCAAATGTTCGGTAAACTGAATTCCCGTCAGCATCTTATCAGCACCGCGCTACCGTTAACACACGAACGATATAATTTACACGGTTAAAACATGGCGATTCACTTTGTATATTATGTATCTAACGTGGAATATATTGGTCTTCGATTATTACAGGCAGAAGATGTGGGTGAGAAGCACTGGGTGTGTACCTGGCGGGGTAAACTCTCCGGTCCCACCGGGCCCTGGAAGGCCGCGAGTGGCGGACGGTCCCGGACGTGTTGCTCGAAGACTGCGACTACGGAGAACTGAGTTCGTCGGAGTGCTTGTGGAGGTCAGGGTTTAATCCAAATCCATTGAACCTTTTTTGTTTGGGAAACTCAATGACCATTAATTGTCAGATATTCCTCGTCGTTTGATCAATTCGCCGTCAGTTTTTATTTATGACATTTAGGACCACTATGGTTATGGACATTGGGGACTGTAGGCCTACTCAGTTGTCTTGGACATACAAGCCTGGCCACGACGTTTACATGATGTTTTTAAAGCGGAATTAATTAATTCGGAATTAAATAGTTCGGAATTAAAATATTTTCCCTCGAGTTTACATGGACATAATAATTCCGAATTGGGGTTTACATGGAAAACACGTTAAATCGCCTTTATTTTAATTCCGCTCACACGTCTGGAGGTCGGGTAAGGTTTCTGATTGGACAGGGGGGGCACGTCGACGTATTTACCGTCACGGAAGAAAGACAAATCCACCAGCTGGGCTACCGGCTTTTTTTTTCAACCGGCTTTTTTTTCGTCTGTTTACATTATGGACACACACATCGTACCAGCTTTTTATATGTTCTCTGCTCTGTGCACTGCTGTTGAAGCACCAACTCAGATATTTATATGTTACTGCTTAGTTTTCGTCAGTTGAGGAGGAGGAGAAGGGAGTGGATGGAGTACCGGAGAAGGGAGGTAGAGGGAGACACGGTTAACTTCCGCTCGGGAACCAACGTCTGCTCCGTCGGCCGCACCATGCTGTGCGCTTGCGTGGAATATGTGCGTCATCGCGACAGAAGAAGGGCACCGCAAAGGAGCATGCGCAGAAACGACCGGAATTAATTTTAAAAAGAATAAACGTTAACTTTAATTCGGAATTAAATTATTTTAATTCGGAATTAAACCTCTCATGTAAACGGGCACTGTCTTCCCTGCCTCAGTGATGTGTATTTTGATGATATTTCTCTAAATAAAAGCATACTACGAAAATGCAAAATATAAGTGTTGATGCTATTTTTACAGTCAGTCTTTCATTTTTTCCCCTTGCAGGTGACTTGGAGGCCGGGTAAGGTGACTGTGTACCCTCAGCAGGTCTCTGTGTCTTTGACGGAGCCGTTCTCCTCCAACATCACCAACCTACCCAGGAAGCTGGTGGGGGCCCTTCTGACGGAGCTTGGCCACAAGGTGACGGTGCTGGAAGTCTACCCGATTCAGAACCAGGGCAAGGAGGTCGACGAAATAGCAGAAGCCCTGGAGCAGCTTAGGTGTGGACCACAGGGCACTTTCTGGGTTGTTAACTAGACACACAGTTAATAACAATCTGGGGACTTTCCCTTTCAATATCAATATTTTACTATAGATATAACTTTACAATGCCAGATAGTTGCTCAACATGAATACAACAGATTACAAATAAGGAACATACAATCTATATAGAAATGTAATTTATTTTATAATTTAACGCAAAAATATGAATAATATTTAAAAAGCTATCCAGATAAATAGCAAATGGAGCCCTTGGCAAAGCAAGAACGGATGGGTTTACTAATAGATGGACTTAAGCTATTCTACAAAAATCAGTACTCATCCATGGCCATCAAACCAGTTAGAAAACCCCAGTGGAGCGATGTCACATCCGGTCTAAGACTGGATCTCTGCATTGTTGCTGAAGCAGAAGGGTAACTTGTACTTAACCCTATCTCTCGCCAGGTTCTTCTATGACTCTCTTTGGAGAGACTGGGTGGATGTTAAGCAGGGTGAGGAGTACGCTGAACGGATCGAGAAACGACTCAGGCTGTAAGGAGACTTTACATTTACACTATTACCCCAAAACAAAATGCAGTGATTTTAGTAGTATGTCATAAAGAAGCAGGTATTGGTTGGAATTCAGACATTAGGGATAGAACCCATAATCAGCAGGGAAACACTGTAAACACTGCACTATCCTGGCCTTTGTTATCATAACTGACTAGATGGTAAAAAGGGCCTAACTTAAGTTAACCAGACATGTTCACATTAACCACATGAAATTACAAGAATTCAGAGGAGAACAGGACCTCAAGATGAAGTCTGCTGGCCAGTAGAGTAAACTAAGCTCCCAGACACTTTGTCCTGATCTAACTGATGTTTGGAGTAGGACCTCCAGATGACGATTGGTGGTCATGTTGGTGGTGAGGATGAGGGTTTCCTCCCCAGGTACTATGACATGTTGGTGGTGAGGATGAGGGTTTCCTCCCCAGGTACTATGACATGTTGGTGGTGAGGATGAGGGTTTCCTCCCCAGGTACTATGACATGTTGGTGGTGAGGATGAGGGTTTCCTCCCCAGGTACTATGACATGTTGGTGGTGAGGATGAGGGTTTCCTCCCCAGGTACTATGACATGTTGGTGGTGAGGATGAGGGTTTCCTCCCCAGGTACTATGACATGTTGGTGGTGAGGATGAGGGTTTCTCTCCCCAGGTACTATGACATGCAGGGAGCCTTCCTCGGGGAGATGGCTCAGATTTACCAGCAGACCCTGGAGGAGTACAACACAAAGCAGGCGAGCTGAGCGTCTACCAGGCCCTCTCTGCCCGCGGAGCCGCAGCCCCGTGAGGCTGTGGAGTGCTGGAGGAAAGTACTACGAGATGACCATGCTCGCCGGGTTCCTCAAGTTCTGGGAGGACACTAGGCCAGGGTAGGACTGAGGATACAATAGAGAGCCCTCACCTCAAACGATCTAGACTGTACACCGTTAGGTTCCAACTATTTGCAGCTTAACATTTGCCATGATCTTCCTAGGTCCCAGTGTTTTATACAACAAAATTTGAGCTTTTAGTAAGAGTCTGAAGCCTTGCACAGCACCCAAGCTAACCTTAGGTTTCAGTCTGGGTAGGCTTGTATACGGCTGAGCCTTGTTGAACCGATTCAGATTCAACATAAAAAAATAGTCTTTTCTGATATTGTTGAATTTGCCATAACTGCTTCAAGGACACTTTTTACATTTGATTATTTTGAGTGGTTTCCATGAATGGAAATGTTCCAAACTAAATATGGCTTCCTTCAGGAGCTCCGGACTGTCCAGAATTTACAAACGCAGAAGAGGAGAGAGGACCTCAGGGAAGCCAGTCACACACATCGTGGCTCAGATGATGACTGCAGCCATGGTGGGTTGATGGACTGGACCTCCAGATCTGTGGTATGATGCTGTGTTGGGTCGTGTGTTGTGAGGTGTGTTTTGGGTTCCAGGTGAAGAGCTTCTCCTCAGACACTCTGATCCATCAGCATGACAGCCTGTCTGGTGCGCTGGACGCCTGTTTCTCTGGGGACACTGTGGTCCTGGTTCCTGGACAGTACCAAGCCCATGGTCTGTCCACCCTCACTGACGACATCACCATCCGGGGTGAGATCCCCTGGCAGGGCACACATGTTAACCTTTGTTGGCACATGGCTCAGGTACAGCGTTCATCTGAACTGTATCTCTGTACACAACTGGAGCCGTTGTGTCAGGCCATTTGCCTAGTGGTCTTAAATAAGGTCCCCATTTTCTCCAAAACATTCTCATTTTATTTGATCCTAAAGTGCCACAAGAGATAACAATCATTTTGAGCGCCGTGATATTTTGTGGCAAATACATTTGCCATTTTTTTGACACAAATTATAATCATTTGAAAATATAATCATAATAATAATCGTACTACTATAATAGCAGGCCTGTCGCACCAGTTACTCAAGTTACTCAGCAAGCAGCTGGCAGCTCACACACACATAGCACACGCAAACACATAGACACCGCATACACACAGTGCACGCACATGTGCATGAACATACATGGAAACGCACACGCACGCGCACAAGCACACACCGCATGTCAAGACAAAGGCAAGCGACACATAACACGGAAGCGCACACACACACACACATGCACACGCACACACCATATACGTCAAGACACACTCGCCGAGCTAAGACGTTATGTTTTTAAACATAACGGCTCCGCCATCGACACACGGGCAGATCAGAACGCACACGCCACACACCGCAGCGACACTCGCCCAGGTAAAACGTTATGGTTTATAACATAAACGGCTCCGCTGTTCGACAAACTCTCCCAGGTAAGACGTCCTGTCTAAGAAATTGCGATAAAAGAAGGGAAGAGACAATTTCTGACCTTGACAAGCATTTATGGTGAACAAATGTGATACGTTGTAAAATTATAGGCAAAATGTTATTAAATAATGCGCTCAGAAATTTGTTACATTATCGACTGGGGTTTCCAACATTATTGCTATGGGTTTAATTACAACTAGCGGTTGAGCGAGAGGTAGATCACTTTTTTTACAGCGCTTTTCTAAATACTCAAAGACGCTTCACAAAAAAAGGAAATACATACAGAAAATACAGACACTCAAACAAAAGGAAACCAAACAACACCACAACAATAGACAACACATTAAGAGAGAGAGAGGGTGGAGGATTGTCTTGTATGTTTATGTTGAATTTCGGAAGGCCAGAGGGAGGGAGTTCCAGAGGGTTGGGGCGGCGATGGCGAAATGCCGAGGTTATTTACTGTCATACTTTAAATATTAATATTAGTCTATATATTAATATGAGTCTTCTAGAGCACAGTGTGTCTGACTAGGACTCCTGATCCTAGTAGGTTCTAAAGCGCAGTATAAACTACTCTCCTCCTGCTGCCATCCCCAGGAGCAGGAGAGCAGCGGGAGGTCGTGCTGACCTCCCAGCCGGGCCAACCCTGCCTGGTGGTTTCCAACGCTGCCCGGGTGAAGCTGTCCAACCTGCGGCTGCAGCAGGAGACTCTACGTGAGGCGGCTGGGGTGCTGGTGGTGGTGGAGGCGGGGGAGATGACCCTGGACGGCTGTGAGCTCCAGGGTGGGGTCACCGGGGTGTGTGTCCACACCGGGGCCACACTCCTAATGAGGAGCTGTGAGGTCTCAGGAGCTCAGGTACAGACTGGAAGACACACTGACCTCATGATATATCACTGACGCCATGATAGAATAGTGACCTACCACCACGATAGAGTAGTGACACAACTCACCGCCGTGATACAGTAGTGACACAATTACTTACTGAGAGAGTTTCATCAAAGATCCTGTGTGTCTGTCAGGGTGCTGCGGTGGAGCTGTCTCCAGGCAGTGTAGCAGAGCTCAGTGGGAATGAGATTCATCACTGTAGCAACAAGAAGAAGCATGGCGCCATCAGCCTCAAGGTAGATCCTTGTACCATACTCTGGTTCTATTGGCTAGGGGAATAGAAATCCTCTTCTATTGGCTGCCAGATGAGAGCCATTCTATGAGTTGGTAATGAACGCATTTGTAACATCTGGTTCCATGATTCGACCCCCAGATGTCTCCCCAAGCCCAAGGCTCACGATGTCCGACAACCATATCCATGACAACCAGGGATACGGAATTGCCATTGTCGTCCCCGACAACCTCCAGCCTCCCGTCCCGAGGTCGGAGCCCACGGAACCTGACGGCCAGCGCGGGACCAGGGTACCCCGGAGCACCTGGCCCAGGTCCTCCAGGAGCTCGGCCTGGAGGTCCAGTTCAACAAACTGGACCAGAACCAGCTGGGAGACATCCATCTGCTGCACCACAGCGGGTCCAGCACATAGCTGGGGAGAGGGACTAGAACCCCAGAGGACCAGAACCTCTGGGGAACCTTCTGCTTCAAATCAGTTGACTCGTTTTAAAGTTGAGAGTTTGGGTGTTTTTAGGATTCTAATGTTGAACTGAATGTTAAGCTATTTTCATTGTTGATTATTTTATGGAATAATACTAAAGACATAAACGACTTTAGTTCTTCTGAAAAACATCAACGTTAATAGAAAAGTATTTATTTTCTTGCCACACAGCAGTTGTATTAAGACAAAAAACATATTCAACAGGATTTTTTTTATTGTTGTAAAAGTTCCAGAAAACAAAGAAACACTTCTGTCATTAAGGAACAGAACAATAAAATGGATAGAAAAACAGGCAGGGGAACGTGTTGGTTGGTACCAAATTGTGAAATCTATTGTTATTAATGAACCCAGGCTAACCAACACAAAGAAAGAACCGATCTACTACAACAACTTCCACTCAGCGGCTACATCTCATCAATTCTCCACATTTTGATTCCAGACATACAAGATGGGTTCTGATGAACCAGACCCGTTAATACCCGCCCCTGTAACCTCCCCCGTTACCTCCATACCCTCCCGCCCCTGTAGCCTCCACCACCTCCGCCCCTGTAGCCTCCTCCACCTGCCACCCCTGTAGGCCTCCCTCCAGCCTCCACCCTGTAGCCTCCTCCACCTCCACCCCTGTAGCCTCCTCCACCTCCCCCATAACCCCCACCTCCTCTGTAGCCTCCACCACCACCATATCCTCCTCCTCTGTAGCCACCTCCCCCTCTGTAGCCCCCTCCACCATATCCTCCTCCTCCACCTCCATCCAGACGGGCCATCTTCGGAGGCCGAGGTCCATCTCCATGCCTTCAGGGAGATATTAGGAATATAAATTATTACCGTACAAATAAATACATGGACATGTTTTGGCTTCACAGGGGCTGCCATCTTATCATCGAATCATTAAGCAGATGCTTTAATCCAAAGTGGATTCCCGGTTAATTTTAAGATACGGTTTTATGGTCGCTTGGAAAATGACCCTCAAAAAAGGTTTACATTTGTACGAATCATTCTTGTCTGATGTCGTTTTTTATGAATGAACAAATTGGCCTGGCATGCCTATTTGAGCGTCTTCCTCTACTTTACAGATTTTTCTATAAACTTTAGGATTAAGGGTTAAGAGAACCGTTTTCTTAACCCCCGTGTGCGTGCGGGGGGGGGGGGGCTCAGTCCCAGCTGTGCGTGCGTTAGGACCACGAGCGTGACGTACCGCTGGTTGCTTATCATGAGGTTGAGCCCTGCGGCGGAGGGTCGCGACACGTGGCGGATGACATTGAGCAGCGTCTGGTTGACGGGTCCAGCTGACGGATGAACTCGGGGTCCTTGTGACGGAGACCACCAGGGCCTCCAGCGCCGCCCTTAGGGCAGCGATGGCGCCCGCCACATGGTGGGGGAGCCTCAGCTTGATCCTGGAACCACACACAAGACCGGGTCAGACCAGACCGGAGTCCCTGTTTCCCTCGCCAGCCCGACTAACATCACACCTGTAGTGCTACTATCAGATTTTTAGTGGCTCACAACCATTAGTCCGTACAAGGTTCTTTAGACCTGACCAAATGTAATGATGATATGACCCTGAAAACCTAACTGTACGGACACACCAAAAGCTGTAAAAGATGCCAAAATTGAAGAATAGCTCAAATGCAACACTGTCCAAAATATTTACAGCTCCTATCGCTTCTGCGATTTTGCTTTTCCATTTAAAAGGAGACACGCTTTTTGCCTGCACGCTCGTAGTTGAGGCAAGTGCTGCTGCTGATGCCGAGCCACAAAAACACAAGATAGTCATAAGTTTGATCAATAGAAGAATAATAATAAGCATAAATACATGAAACACTGAATAAGTAATTAATGGTTGCTTATATGCTAGATTATAGCTTAGTTGATCGCTTATCGTTGTTGTGCTGTTTTATTATGGAAAAGATCCGCTCAACGGAAGCATTGTGCCAGGCAAAACACACGACAAAATGAAAATTAGAAATATTATTTTGTGCCGTCTCTCCCCTGCATCTGAACATGCGCGCACCATCTCCACCCACCACTTGTCCGCTGGTTTCCATCAGCATCCACTGTGCGACCATCCCTTTTGCGTAATATGGATTGCGTATCAATGCACTCATACATTGTTGAAAATCTATAGCTGGATGCTTTACTCGATTTGTGTTTTTAATTAATGATCGAGCTATAATAAGACCACGTTGGCTATGCAATCGGACCAAAAAAATACGATAACTGCAATAGCCACAAATTATTCTCTCACGCACCATGATGAAGGAAACAAATGTTGGTAGGAACTTAAGTTCGCCGCGTTATGTTTACTTGGCCACCCATCCGGCGAGAGACAATCTACATTGTCGATTGGCTGGCGGTCATTTACAGCCTAAACGCTACTTAACTCATTTTGCATAGAGGTTGAGCCGTTTCAACTCTCATTATCGGCCTCACAGCTTTAAAGCTATCGCTCATGTCTAATAGAAAGTAAATGGGTGTTTATCTTTCAAAACGCTTTACAGCTTTTGGTGTGAACGCACAGTAAGGCAAGACAGTGTTTATCTTAATCTTCTGATTGGATTCAGATAGTCAAAGTGTTTACTCTACAGGTACCCAACCACCATCTAGAGGCAATGTTCTCCTATCAAAATCAACTTTTATCTAGTAACATAGTTTATAGTTTCTGCTATAGAAGAAAGTGGTAAATTAAGCCCTTGTCATGTTCGTAATCATGAGAGTCATGTCACTGGGAGGAGAGATCCAAAAATTTCTAAAGACAATGTAGCTGCAATGTGGGAATGTGAAAAAATCACATGCCGTGCCCTGAAAGGTTGCCCCAACTAAATAAGCAAGCTAGCTAGCTAATTTAGCATGCTAGCTGATATGGTAGTCGGAGAACCAGAGTTGGCCAGCCAGGGGGCGCCTCACCAGTCGTCCAGCTCTACCCACGTCTCGTTGGACATGATCTTCTTGGAGCCGAAAAAGGATGAGCTGCAGGGGGCTGGACCAGGGTCCATTCCCTTGGCCGAGATGGCTTTGGTCCGGATCTGAACACACACACACAGCAAACACTCATTCACACACACACACACACACACACACACACACACACACACACACACACACACACACCAAACACACACACACGCATGCACACACACACAACACACATGCACACACACACAACACCGATGTCCCATGTCATCAAAATCAAACCATCTTTTTTATGTTATTTTTATTGATACATAGTTGTGATTTTTTGTGAATTTCCACAGATAACACACATCTCAGCCATTCTTGATGACTTTTTTCTGATAATAATATACAATACATTTGTCATTTTGAGAGCTCAAAATGTCTGCTGACCTTCTCGCCCGAAACGACGAAGAAGCGAGGGTAGGTCATGATCCGGCTGCTGAAGGGACCAGTTGACAGAGGTCTTGTGGATGAGGCATTGCGTCCCTCTGTGGTCAGGATCTTCCGCTTCTCCTTGTGGGAAGCACACGCGTGGGGTGGGACCCAAAGGTCAGCAGGCTTGACCACCACGTCCAGGCCGTGTCGGATCCCCACCGCATTTGAACATCTGTGGCCATCAGACTCTCTGTTAAAACACACACACACACACAACACACACACACACACACACACACACACACACACAACACACACGGTTCTCAGTGTTACGCATACGATGAACGATACCAAAATTCACACCAACTAACTGAAACAAAAAAAGAAGATATAAACCATCGGCAGGCCACTGCCGATGAAATGCAACAGAAGTAATGGGTCTGCGATGTCTGTGGATGCAGGGGGTTTCACTCGGAGCAGATGCAAGCAGGGATACTGGTTGGGGAGGGAGGAATCGGATCTTTGATGACGCGCAATACTCATGTTGTCACTCGACTCAAAAGTCGTTCCTGTCGCTGAGGGCGCTATAGTGTATTCAACAATAGGCATTTGCATATTGAGGTTCTGTAGAACCCAAACCCAAACGTAATTCGAACAAAAAGATTGCACCAAATATTAAAAGAAAAAGAAAAAACGCAATCTCAGTATTTAAACACTGGCTTTTAATATCGTATCGTGGGGTCCCTGCTGATTCCAGACCCTAGAGGAGACCACGGTGAGTGGGGCAGGGGGGCATGTGAACCAATCACCTTCAGGAAAGCCAGAGTTGATCAGGATGTCCTTCAGCTGGACCTTGGCCTCCCAGGTCATCCTCAGTGTGGACATGTTAGGCGCTTGTGTTCACAGAAGTTCCATCTCCGCATTCCTCACCGTTCAGTTCAGCCTGCACACGCGCGCTTGCACAGCACACACACACACACACACACAACACAACACAACACACTTAACATCAGATGGTATTGGCAAACTTGATATCCCGATAGATCTCAGGTGTCTGAGGATGTGGTGCGCTCCCACCACCGGACGTCGTCCCAGGCCTGGGACACAACGGACAGCAGAGCACGTGGTCGAGACCACGGCGTCGTGCCGGCAAAGTTGCGGTGCACGAACCAAGCGAGCGGCCTACGTGTGACAAAAGGGCTCCGGAAGCAGGAGGCGGCCAGAGACGGAGTCACACCGCGTCGCGACACTAGAGGGCGACATCAGAGACCGTCGTCACATGACCACGGACCGGGCTACGTCGACCAATTCAGACGAGACGACTAGAATAAATAGAGTTGATTTCTAAAACAGCTGGTTTGGTCATGCAAATGGTAAACCAAAACACATCGGCGTAACATTTGTAACGAATAAAGGGCTGCAATGGTAATTAGCATTCATTTAATGAATGAAGCTCGCAAGTTCCAGTATCAACAAAATAAAGTCACTTGTAAATTTAAACAAGTGTCAGGTAAATGTTGTAGAAGCGACGAGTACTTTTCAATACAAGTACTATAACTCAAATGCTAGTGTTTGAAAGATTGATAATGTTAACGGGCGAGTTGTCGGTAGGGCCAGGACACTCACTTGAAGGAATGCATCCCATATATCACATCTGCCAGGCCGGGGCTCTATGGGAGCGGGCCAGGATTCGGCGCCCGAGAGGGTCAGTTCGTCGTTGCTTGTCCAGAGCGTCCAGTTCTTGGAGGATATCAGCCAAGAGGAAACATCATCAACAGACCCGAGGCTCTCACACTGCGCCACACTCACACCGGCCAACCTCTTTGCGTGCGTGCGTGCAGGTGCGTGCGATGGTGCGTTGCGTCTACGCGTACTGCGCGCGTTGCGATGCGTGCTCTCGTACTCTCTCAGGAGGTGAACCTCCGCCTCTATGACGGCGTCCAGCGGTGGCGGTTCGATGGCTTTCGCAGGAAATGTGACGATGGGCGCCCAACGCAGGCAAGCTTGAATGCTAGAGCGCCACCTCCTGTGAGTGGTCGGAAGATCTCATGGAGTCATGTGGAGGCTCCAGCCTGACGGACCAGAGACATGGTGTCCAGAAACCAGTTACCACTGCTCAGGGTCAGAACTACAACAAAACACTGGCTCTATGTGTAATTTTCACAAGACTGATGGCAGTCTCCTAAGCTAATATACTTTACAAATGATTGTACAAGGATGAAACTATAAAGCCATTCTCAAGGTGGAGAAGAGTGAACTATGGATGGTTGGTTGATGGGATAGAGTACACCCCTGAAACACACACCTCCAGCACTTCATGCGTGGGAGTGAGGGGGTGAACTGGCGTGTGGGGGGGTGAACACTGCAACGTGGGGGCAAGGGGGTGAACTGAGCGGGTGGTAACTGAGCAGGTGAGGGGGGTGAGTTGAACTGCGGGTGAAGGGGGTGAAGGCGGGTGACTGCGGGTGGGAGCAAGGGGTGAACTACAGTGGGTGGGGTGAACTGCAGGTGAGGGGTGAGGGGTGAACTGCCAGGTGGGGTGAGGTGGTAAACGGCGGGTGGTATCTCGGGCGTACTTGTCGAAGCGTGCGCGGGTAGCAGAGGTGGAAGCAGAAGCGGCCTGACGGCGGCCCGCCCGCCCCTTCTCTGCTCCAGGTGGTCCTGGAGGCCCACACTGTGGCGTAGTTGGTCATTGTTTGTTGTGGGACGCGTGAAGACAGCTTCACCTTCTGACTTCACACACACACACACACACGTTAAACACCAATCAATACACACACATGCATAATCAATACAGGTCACTACACACCACACTGTGTGACCCAAATGTACACAACCACAGACAAGGTAAAATACAAACCACACAGAGGGCCCACAATGGTTCAACCACAGTCTCATACAGGTTAATAGTCCAAACTAAGAACATGAAAAACAAGCACAT
>OLKM01006629.1:0-13788 GCA_900291075.1 Melanogrammus aeglefinus
AACCGTTGGCTTTACCCAGGAGGGTTAGCTGTGGCTCCACTCTTCTTTTAGTTCATTCATTCTAATCGGTGGACAGACAAATAAATGATTGTACTTTGAGAATGCGTGCAGAGTGCCGACGAGAGCCTAAGTAAGCTGGTCAGAAGCCCACCGCGAGGTTGAATTCCCCGGGGCTGTCGCTCATGTCAAGATGTCATGTGGTCCCAGATCAGATGCCGAACTCGTCTCCCTCACATCTTCCTACAGCGGTTGACCACATTTGAACGGTCAGCTAGAAAACTCTAGAAGCATGCTGAAATATTTATGGTATCGAATTTTGAGTATTCTAATGTTTCCATCTGATGGAATGTAAATCTACATGCTTCTTCTAAATGATTGCAAAGTCCTAGCTCTTTGTTTAAACTGCAGATTCAAGGGACATTCAGTAGCTACAACTATATAAAAACACGTTATAGATGAAAAACACATCAACGCTTCACCTGTAACTTTCCCTAAACCAAATCCCCTTTTTACAGCATTTTTCTTAATCATAAAGTGCATTTTTCATTCGGAAATGCCAGATATTTTTGAAGTTTGCAACTGATTTCAGAATGCAGAATGCATCATGTTATTTTGTTTGGAATACTGCACCATATTCAGAGGATTCAAGGGAGTTGTATTGCTGCAAAATCCTAAATCAACATAGATATACAGCAACATAGGCTAATGGCAAGTTGTATCTGTCAACTAAAATTTGCTGTATAGTATTACCAAACATTGCAAGAGTCAATCTCAAATATTTCTCGAAAAATTACTATTTACCTATCAAATGGCTTCCATGATGTGCAAAAAGTGAAACATTTATGTGTCTGAATAATTTGGATTTTATTTACTCAGACATGCCAATCACACGCCGAACATCCCATCCTCTGATCTACACATGGACTGGGGCCATACCAAATGTCACCATCAGAAGCCCACATCAGTTACGAGTGGAGCTACGGACTAGTAACTTATTTCAGTGTGTTACTCATGGAAACCGTGCGTTACCCAACCAAATTGCAATTTACAGGTCCACAAAGTAAGAACACACACACACACACATTTTTGATCTTACGAAATGAAAATGGCATGATATTTTTTCCCGACAGTTGAGCTTTAGATTTAAGGCCGATTCATACCTCCGGATCCGGAGAAAATTCGTCCCTCCGTACCAAACGTTGTCTCCGAGGCTACCCTTCAGGGCTTGTTCACAATACCTCCGTCCGTGGACGGATCTCATTGACATTGCATGGGGTGCTCGTGAAATGCATTGTGGGTCCGTCCGTTCTGTCGGCTCCGTGGCCTGGGTCAAAAAGTTTGGAAGTGTTCAACTTTTCAGGCAGCGACGGATCCGTCGGCAAATCTGCGCAAGGACACAGCCCTCCGTCAGTCGATGGACGGAGGTAGTGTGAACAAGGCGCAATACCTCCGTCCGTTTGCAAGGATTCACATAAACACTTGAATTTATAGGGAAAAATGCATTATAGAATCCAATCCCTTATATTTCAGATCTAATGGTAGCCTGCATCCAGCAGAAGGCACTGTTTCCACACGTCCGGCCTGCCGGCGCCTCACCCTCTGACCATTAAAGTGAGGACACTTTAATGAAGCCATAGCACCCTTGAAGAAATAATTGCAAAGAAAATCTGCTTAACAAGGTACATACTACTTTATTACCCCTGCTGGTGGGCTTTTATTGGTCAGTTCAGAGCAACACCTTCACTCCTCACATTTCCCAGTCATATGGAACATTGTTAGCTAGCGCCGGCACAAGGGTGTGCTAGTGTTGCCGTTGGTAATGAGAACGGAGGAAAACCAACTTGCAGAGCTGGTTGCGATGCAGACCACAGAGCCACATGGTTCACAAGTCTGCCCAACCACAACACATTACACTTTGGCCTCAGGGATTATAATAAGCAAGTGCTACGCCCTGGCAAACCGGTCAAATCCAGAACAAGGGAGTAAGCCATGTATCCAAGCCAGTATGCAAGTCTGTTTTTCAATTGGGGGACAATTTGCGAAATAGGGACTTTTTGCGATAGTGATTTAGTGGTTTAGGGATTTATGATTTGCGATAATTATTCGTCACATAAACAAATAACCATACGCGCAACAAAAGTTCTCGATCAAATTCTGGTCAGAACTAAAAAAAATTGGTTTGTTGGCATGACAACGGCCCTGATATCGCCTGAGGATTGACTAAAAAGATTAGCATTGAACGAGGCTGTTCAACTTGACCTCCGCTCCATGCAGCTATGATAAATAAGATACATCTGTTACCTGCGACTTAACCATCAACCCCGCATGCCGAGCAGTCACCTGTCTACGTGGTGTCTACATGGTGTTCAGGATCCTGCAGGAGGGCTGCGGGGGCGTGGGTGGGGGGCCGAGGCGCTCCAGGGAGAAGGCACACTGCAGCGGGTGGTGGTCCCGGCCCCACACCTGGGCGAACGAGAACTCCTGCCAGAGGAAAGAGAGAGAGGGGGAGACGGGTCAGACTCAATTAGCACTGAGCGGCTGATTGTTTTTTTGTTGTTCGTTTAAATCAACCGGTTGGGAAAAAAAACATTCATTAGCACCCGCTTCAGTTGATTCCAAGGGATTCAATTAAAACAGGATTTGATTGGACCACTCCAGATCAAATATTTTGTACTCATGGAGAACGTGGCAACACGAGGTCAGGCCGGACCCCTCTGAGCGGTGAATCGGTTTCAAAGGTGGACAGATTCTAACTCTCATTTTTAAAACGACGGGCTGACTGCATCGTTACCACTGCTGGAGCCTCAGAAGCAGAGCGCCTCTGAACCGCTGCTCCAGTCATGGCGGCCGTAGGGCCCTCGAGGAGCCCGCACTCCCCAGAAAGGAAGCCCCGTCCGGGGGTTGGGAGTGGTGGAGGATTAATCCACTAATAAGATGTCAATGGCGGGATCAACATCACAGAACAGGAAAAGGAACACACACACTCGAAACATCACTAGGATGAGTCGGGGGTGTTCGGGGGTGTCACCCTCACCTATTCACACACACACCTACCACACACACACACACACACACACACACACACACACACACACACACACACACACACACACACACACACACACACACACACACACACACACACACACACACGGGGCGTACCTGGCAGGTGGTGAAGGGCTTGACGCTTCAGGGGAGCTGTGGGAGGTCCTGGATGGAGACCTGCAGGCTGAAGCCGTTCCCACTGAACTGCAGCGTCCTGGGCTCCTCCAGCAGACGGTCTCCCCTCTCACAAACTCCAGCACCGCCATGGCCTGGGGGACCGGGGTCCAGGGGAGAGGGCCAGATGAGTTATCTCTGTACAATGCACACATGGGCTGCGGTCCACAACTCTTATCGATGGTCCCCCTTCCTATCGCTCCTTTATTATTCCCTGGAAGAGACGAGCCCTTAGTGGTCGAGCAGGAGATACTTTAGCCTCGTGTTTAGTTTGCTCTGGACATATGCGTCCGGCCCCCCTCCTGTTCCGACAGATATCCAGCAGACCTGCCCTGGGCCGGGCCAATCCCAACCGTTTACCTAATGCGGGGCAGTTTGGTACAATGACTCTGATTGGTTGTGGGTCTAACCAAGGGGCCTAGTTTGGAATTGTGCCGGCAGAGAAGCTTGGGTGTTAGTTAAAAAGGGAGGTTGTTAAAAGGGAGGTTGACCGTCGATGAGGATCTGAGCCAATCATAGCCTTCACATACACACTTAACGTCCGTCTGAAACAGCCTGTTCACAGCCAGCGCTACGTGAACGCAGGGGAACGGTTGTTTTTGTAACTGCCATCAAGTGTTTTGCTCGCTGCTTTTGCATTGTGGAGCACCTCACTCATTTGGTTGTTGGTGTGAGTTAAAAAAAACCCTTCAACTCTGGACTGAAAGCCCCCGCCGTCATGGCGGGGTTAAGTGCAGACGTTCTGCGGTGGCAGCAGTAAAAACGTCTGCTTTCATCTGGGCTTCAACAGAAAGGCAGGGTAACACTCCTCCCGCTCTACAGCCTCCAGAGCCTTCTGTGTGATCACCCCCTAAAGGCTGCTGCTCTCACTGCGTGTTCAGGGACAGAATGGACCAAAGGAGATCTGAGGATGCCAGAGCTAAGCGGGATCTGCGACAGAGCGACTATTGGAATGCAGCCCTCGTAGTCCCTTTGTGAAGATACCCTCTTCACAGACAAAGGCAACTTGCAGCAGTCTTCTTCAGATCACTTAAGCCTCCTCAGTCACTGATTAACACAAATAATGCATTTGTACATCAACTAAGAAGACCTTACTGTAAAACGACTGTCTGGGCTGGCCAGCTTTACTACGAACAGGAGGGCAGTTCACTTCCACAAGATGCATTATGGGAAGTATGGGCGAAACATTAGTCTGAATATAATTATCATCTATCAACAAATCACCATGAAATAATAACATGCTGTGCTGTTACCATAACAGTGATTAAATAAAAAAAAGCAGCACAAAAAGAAAATTGAACAGCAGATTGAAAATAACGAGTTCAAAAAGAGAGAGTGAGAGGGAGAAAACCGACCGAAACTAGCAAAATATATCGGAAGCAGGGAAATAGTCCATCTGCTCAACAGTGATTAATATCAATAATGCATGTGTGTAATAAACTCTACCGACCACAGGCGTGATTCTGCATCACAACGACAAGGGCGAGCTCAAACTGGAAGTATCGATTTTGTTATGACTTTTATTGTTTGGGACACACACACACACACACACACACACACACACACACACACACACACAGTGTACAAGCAGGTAAATTAGGGGGTTGATTTGTGGGCCATGGACTCGCGAGGGAAATCCAGTATCGCGAAACAGGGACAGACGAAACGCGAGCTGAGCCTCACCCCCTCAAAAAGGCAACACAAACATACAAATACCCATTATTGACGGAGAGACCGAAAAACTTAGTGGTAGGAATACAAATACAAGTTTTTGCTTATTTTACATTCAATCTTATCTTCTTAGTGAAACCAGCCGTTTGTGAGGAGCTTTAGGGCTGCGCCATCGTCAGCACTCCGGCCAACTCATGGGAGGGGTGTTTGTTTTCTGCTGTTCATCAGCCCCTGGATGAGTAGGTTTGTTGTGACTTTTTCTGTGACTGTATGCTTGTAACCATTTATTTCAATGGTAGTTGACAGTAGATCTAAAGTTAGATGTATGCATGGATTAATACCGTTTGAAACACGTGGATTTTGAATTGACATTTATTGATTGTTTGTTCACGATGGCAACATACTGTTTATACACAGTATGTTACCACAGCGAAGAGAAGACGACATGAGGAAACATGTTGAAACACCAAAATACTGTAATTACAATAAATAATACTATTACCACTTATTTTACCAAAACCAATAACTGCTACTGCTAGTACTACTACTTCCACTATTACTAGTGCTACTACTACTAATACTACTACTGCTATTACTACTACAACTACTGCTATTGCTACCAATAGGCCTACTACTTCTACTTCTTCTACTGCTACTACCAATCCCATTACTACTACGACTCGTCACTACATCCTGCCTATTTGCTAAATTTTCAAACATGTTATATGATATATGATGCGATATGATACTATATATGCCATGCACTATGATAGAATATTACATTATTCATGTATTTTATCATATTCAACCTTTTTTTGGAATCCCTTTGTTTCGTGGCACCAACAAAGTGCACTCAATGAATAGAAATTGGCCTCAATAGAAACAGAGGGAGCTATTGATGAATTTTTTTTGGTAAATGTTAATGACTTTGCTAATTACGTCACACAGATAGCCTTGCATTTGGAACATAGGAGTGTTAAAATGACAGTTTTCATGTGAAGACCACTCTGTTTGTTTGTGCTTTTGTTAATACAGTATACATTCCCACTGCACTTTTCCGTTCTAATTCATTATTCTGTTATAATAGCGTTTTGCGGTGACTGGACTGGATGCCTGGACTCACCTCATGGTTAACCGGCCAGCACCACATCACCAATTTAATATGATGTGCATGTATTTACCTGAATGTCAATTATGGCAACCACTGCACTCCTGACCATCCCTGGAAGAAGGGATCCCCTACTATGCGTTTCTTCTCAAGATTTCTTCCTTGCTAATTTCAGGGAAGTTTTTTCTATAGCATGAACCTTTAAGTGAACTGCGGTCATTAAAATAAATGTCAATCCAACCACATCAACCTTAGCCTAATGGATCTAGGAAATAAAACCACTTGAATAATAAATACTTTGGACGGATCATCTTAGTCTCTGGTCAACATCAGCATGTTGTCTTCTATAATCAAGTTCCAAGTTCCGAGTTCTTCTGACCCCTTTAATGTTGTCATTACCAAACGGGGGCAGTGTGAGTGTGAATTACACGTGTAGGGGAGGCGATAAATCCTCCTCCAGAACTCTTTAACAATCAGATAATGACACCACTTTTTCCAACTGACGAAGATGTATATATACACCAAAAAAAATGCCATTGCATAAAATCCATATCAAAATAGCATCGCTCGCTGCGCAGATATAATTACCCACTGGCTGAATGCACTTCATTGTAATATCCATATGGTAATGTCATTTAACGCAATCTCCATTCGTCGATACGGACGATGGGGTTTCAACGATAGGAGACATCATCTCGTTTACAGGCCTGCACAATGAACACTGAGTGCGCGTCTGAGTGCTGAAGAGTGGAGAATGCGAGTGCTTTTGATTGTGCTTTTGAGCAGAAAGAGAGACAGATTGGTCTTGGGAAATGTATTTATAAACACATTTTATTTCGTTGTTTTAGTGTTTTTTAAATATACTGCATCTGTCTGTTAAGATGATGGGAACAAGACTAGAACTTTTTATTTTATTTTTTTTTATAGATTAAAAAGGGTGATGTAAAACACTGATTTAACACATTTAGGCAAATGTGAGGGAAAGTGTTTTTTTAACCCAAAAAGAATGCGTTTAATGAGATGAGCTTAAGAATAGGTTCCACTGATTAGACGTATATAGCATCACTCTTCGGGAAGAAGAGTACCCTAATACTTAATAGCTGTATAGCAGGGCAGCCAACATCCTTAACAACCCTGACACAACCTGTTGCACCTGCTGCCCTCTGGCAGACGGTACAGGTCTCTCAAAGCTCCATGAACAGACTCAGAGACAGCTTCTACCCTATAGCCATACGTGAACTGAACAATTTAGAATAAGAATTAACACATTCACATTACTCTAGATCTCATTTCATAAGCACCTTAAAAGCATCCTGTATGTACCATTTTGCTAACCTGGCTATTGCCAGACCAAGCTCAATCGTAGATTGCACGTTGGTAAGGGGAGGCTGCTGTCATTTTCTTCAGCACAAGAGGCGTGATAAACGTACGTAGTTCAAACAACTTTACGCAATTGGCTGCTTGCCGTCGCTTCCCGCGAGAGCAATAGTATCTGTCTGCGTCCTGCAAAACGGAGGCGTAACTGTAGTACGTTAGGATAGAGCGTAAACATTGCGCAGATAGTTCTTGCTAAGCGGTACGTAAACCTGTACCTGGTAAAACGTGACAGGTCGACTATTGAGTCTCTCATTTTCGTAAGTAATTTCCAACATAGCCGGTCCCCACGCAAGATCTTGTCTCTTTACGAGCGGTAATAACAACAAAAAGCGTGTTGCTAAAATCACGGGTTCACGACGAGATCTTCGCATTGAAGTCGGCCGGTCTTCCCACATATCATTGACGGTAAGTAAAATATTACCAATCATTTATTACAACGGTCATTATATATATGTACCACGCGCACACACTGCTACATACAGATTACTTTCCTCGGGATTAGAAAAAGTACACTGAGACACGCCTCTGACTATACAAGTGTAAGCCTCCCGACTACATGGTTACGCCTCCTCAGTGCAAAGTTACGCCTCCTAGTGCAAATTACGCCTCCTACTACAATTTACGCCTCCGTCTTGCAGGACGCAGACAGACCCAACTCCGCGAGAGTGGTAAAAGACAGCTTGGTGAGTGGTGACTGGCTCCCGCAAAAGCTTATCGGAAGCAGAAAGAAATGTATTGCTCCTCTACATCAACCGGGTATCACGAGATCTCGTGCTCATGCGCACAAAACTTTAATCTATTGAATCGTGTCCCAGAGTACGATTGTTCGACTTCTTTCGTGAACCGCATCACGAAATGTTAACCAATGCATTCTGAATGGGCCCGACTACGTCACGGACAGACGCTGTGAGCATCTTTCCTATTAGATAGTTTTTAGGATATTTTTCTGTGAAAATGGCGGACATACTTTTTATTCTGGGTGGAAAATATGATCATTTTAGCATAGTTACGCCATTAAATAGTGTTTATGTAAACATTTTTAGCGAGAAATGGTGCGATTTTACTTTCATAATCGTCGCTCGGCGAATATGAAGGATGTTTGGTTTGATAGTTATGACGAAGAAATATTTACAGTCGTCTCCACATAAATAACATGGTTGGCAAATCCCATACCCTACCTTTAACGGTCCAAATGTTTAATCGAATAATCGAACATTCTGACCCATCCCTAATTACAATGGGTAATTGTTTGTCATCAAAGTAAACTAATCTGAATTTGCACATAAACAAACCTGTAGTTAGGCCACTCCATCGGCCTGTATGGTGGCCTGTATGGTGGCCTGCACGGCCTGTATGGCCTGCACGGCCTCCACGTCTCCCTCTGGGCTTGCCGCGTCCGCTCAGTTTGGTTGAGGTCCGTGGTGAATCCCCTCCAGACCTTGCCCGTTTGGCATCCTCTGCAGCCTCCTGTGTGTTTAAGTCCAACATCTTGTTAGACTGAGTTTCTGAGGTACTGAAACAGTCATTTCATGTACAAGTTCAACTTCAGTTAATGTACAAAAAGTTGTTACCATGACTTCAGCAACCATTTGGTCATGCATCAACCCAATGACAATGTGTCTTCCTTCACGGGGATCCGGGTCAAACAACTTGTCCATTGCAACACAAGAGAGAACAGCTATAGCGATAGAATTGGATCGACTGCCAACAATCGATCTTGAGAATGCTTGTACGTTTAGCAGTCCTAGCTATATGTCGCTCGAGAGCAGCGTCATAGAGCTCGTAAGTCCGCCCCTTTCGGTAGGCCCCTCATGGGATATCCGAGATCCGAAAATATGAATGGGTTTCAATGGAGAGAAAGTAATTATTTTCTGGTCCCCGTCTTTATATGCGCTGGATTACACATATGTTGTTTGTGGATTTAAAATATAATTTTTCATCGCAAGAGTTTGTTGTGAAATTGTTCAGTTAAAGGCTGTAGAGAAAACATAATGGTTTTTACCTCTTTCGTTATCCTCCCCTTGGAAAAAAGCGGTAAGTCGGCTGTAAGTGGAGCAGAGAGATCGCAATCTCTGTAGCCTACCAGAGTGGTGGTGACGTTATATCATTCCCGTTGACAGGAGTGAAGAGCTGTAGTTCACAAAGTGGCCTCACACAAAACATAACATTATCAAACTTCTCCGTTAACATTTTTAGTTTTCTTTGCATGAAAAATTATAATTTAAATCCACAAACAACATCAACCGGAAGGGGCGTGACTTCGCCACATTATTGCAGTGACAACGCAGTGTATCCAGGGCAACAAGGATAAATAACAAATATGGCTATATGATTACATATAACATTATATGATTATATTATATTTATATTATATTATATGATTACATATAAATTCTCGTTAGATCATATTGACGTGTATAATTTAAGTTCACGTGTAGTATATATATATAGGCCTAGCTGCAGAATAAATGGCGGACGCTACTGCCGTTGTGGGTGTCAGATTGACTCGGGCTGCCAGATTGACTCGGGTTCCTATGCGCATGCGCATCACTCGGGCACCTACAGATGACGTAATAGAAAACGTGACGTCGTCACCATAGATACCCGCGCTACGGGCAACGCAAATTTCGCGATAGCTTATAGCTTAGCCAGTGGGCTCCATAGATCAATTTATTTCTCGTTCTGCAAGGTTTAAAATGAGTTGTTACGTTAGGTTTATAGTAGTTATCTCTCATTATGCTAAGGTTAAATTACATTTTTATTTTATAACCAAATTTAGGAGTTTAGCAGGTTTAACCCCGGTTTTAAACCTGTTAATTAAATATTTATTTAATAATACTTTAAAACTTAAAATGAGTATTTCAGTTTAATGTACTCTAGCATGTATTTTAAGAAATGATATATATATACAACTACCACATAGGCCTATACCACCTGTTGTAGTGTCTCGCAGCATTCATTCATTAAACATTCATAAAATAAACAAGTCCAGCTTCCTTGTGTCATATGATGTGTATTCCAATTTCAGTTACAGAACAAAAATGAGAACAAATTACGAGTCATATCTTTCATAATTATCATCAAAAATGTTACATTTAACGTGTGTAATGTCAATGGTGATTCCAGAGTCAAAAAAGAATATACATGCTCATATCATTCTGTCCAGCTTATAATTCACTCAAGGATACTGTTCACACAACTGTCCATAAACTGAATTATGGTATAACTTTTAGAATAAAAATGTGTGGGTATGTCAGTCAGGCCTTGTAAACATTCCTTCAAGTGTCCTTAAAGATCTCCTAATATACTACTTTATCTGGTCTTATTTTCTCATTAATGAATCAGTAATGAATTAGTGCCCCTTCACCCCTACCCTCCACCCCCTTCCCGATCGAGAGGAGCGGACCCTTGGCTTTAGTTGCCCCTCTCCCCTACCCCCCACCCCCCTTCCCGTCGAGGGGAGTGGACCCTTGGCTTTAGTGCCCTCTCTCCCTACCCCCCACCCCCCTTCCCGTCGAGAGGAGTGGAGCCTTGGCTTTTAGTTGCCCCTCACCCCTACCCCCCACCCCCCTCCCCGTCGGAGAGGAGCGGACCCTGGGCTTTAGGGCCCCTTCTCCCCTACCCTAATTGTTCCCTTTCATTATGTCTTGTGCTTTTTATTTTTCAATGTTTGTTCCGTCTTAAATGTGTCCCAATCGTTGGCTTGACACCTCGTCGTGTGATTGGGCTTCCAACTAAGACAGGCCATTCTGAATATTTCTGTCACTGCTGTGACCTATTATACTTTTCACTTTTATGACCTATAAACGTTTGTTATAATGATTTGTCTTCATTAACCATACTAAAGTATCAAATAACGCTTGGACCGCCTGGGGCGGCATTGTGCAGAGCAGCCACCCAAAGCGAGTGTGGACAGAGAGCTGCTGGAGCACCCAGATGAGAGAAAGAGTTTTCCGAAAAAACTACATGTTTTTTTGTGCTGTGATTCATGGTCAGGTTTGCTCCATAGGATTCATTAATTTTGAAAATAAGACCAGAAAAGTAGTATACTAGGAGATCTTTCAAGGTACACTTGAGGAATTCACAAGGCCTGGACTCCACATATTTTTACTCTAAAAGGGCGTATACCATAATTTCAGTTATGGACAGTGTGTGAAACAGTATCTTGAGTGAATTTATAACTGACAGAATGGATATGAGGCATGTATATATTTTGACTCTGGAAATCACCATTTGACATTACACGTTAAATTAACATTTTGATGATATTATGAGATATTGGACTTCATATTTGTTCTCATTTTTTTTCTGTAACCTGAATTATACACATCATATGACACAAGGAAGCTGGACTTTATTTATGAATTTTAAGAATGAATGCTCCAAGACACTACAACAGGTGTTATATGTGGTGTTGTATATTTAAATCATCTTCTTTAAAATACATGCTAGAGTACATTAAACTGACATACTCATTTAAGGTTTAAAGTGTTGTTAAATAAATATTTAATTAAACAGTTTAAAACGGGGTTAAACCTTGCTAAACTTAATTGTGTATACAAATAAAAATGTAATTTAACCTTACATAATGAGACTAAACTACTATAAACCTAACGTAACAAACTCTTTTAAAACCTTCGAACGAAGAAATACTAAAATTCGATCTAATGGAGCCCACTGGCTAAGCTATAAGGCTATCGCGATTATTTGCGTTAGCCCTTAGCGCGTATCTATTAGGTTGACGACGTCACGTTCTATACCGTCATCTGTAGGTGCCCGAGTTGATGCGCATCGCATAGGAACTCGAGTCAATCTGCAAGCCCGCAGTCAATCTGACACCCACACCGTATCCACAGGTGCTCCAGTGCCCGACTAAAACCAGATATTTATAAGACTGTTGATGGCAAAGTCATAGTATAAGATGAAATTTTACACTCCTTGCCCTATAAAAATAGAACATTAAGTCGGATGAGATTATTCTGTTAGCTCCAACCAACGTTCGACTCAGGACTGGATAGAGGCTTCAAGAACAATGCTGTTTGAATTCTGTCGCTACTACTCAACGGAACATCTCACCCAAAGAGCACAGGAAAGACTGCCAATAACATCAAGAGCTGTCTCAGGAGTGCTGAATGAGTGCGGGGACATATCGTGCCGAAGATTTGTATTCTCACTTTGGAATGAGCTACCACCTGGACTTTCACAACATTGGACGTTTGCGGCCTATTTCGAAAAATAGAGCAGCTAGCACAATGAGGTCTCTGCCATGAAACATGGCTCACACCAGCAGACTGAAACGAGCGAAGGTTTGCGTGTCGTCACGGCGGACATGAACCGCCGGGTTAGTGCCCTGGAACGCACTTTGAACCACGGCAGTGCTGGCTTCGTTGCGCCGGTGAGGCGGCTGGACGCAGGGAATGCTAGCGCCGAGCACGCTACCAACTCAGCTGTGGTTGGAGACTCCGACGGATCGGCGGAGGGAACGAGGAGCTGTCTGCAGACCCGGAGACCGCAGATTAAGACCCGCACGTTTGGACTCTCTAGTTTGGACCATAGGTTTGGACCCGCACATTCAGACCCCTTGGTTTTTTGCTACAGCGCCCCCTGGTTTTTTATTATGCTAATGATAAACCTGGAACATGGAGGACCCGCCGGAAGAAAAGGTATTGAACGTTAATCACATCGTTCTTTTCATGTCATAAAAGTTTTTATTAAAATACATCTGACAGCGTAACGAACGTTTAAAACGTTTAAAAGCTTATCAGTTAACAAAACAACAGGTTTGGATTATATCTCCGCTGAACAACTCTAAATTGCTAGGGCCCAAAAAAAAAAAAAAAAAAAAAAAAAAAAAAAAAAATGGTTACCTACTTCTTGCCTTAGTCCATGGCTTTCTTCCAACGCTATTGATTGACAGCCTGCAGCTGGTTCCTTGGTTAAGGCTAAAGCCAGGAGAAAGTGGGTTCCTCAAAAACTTTACGGCCATCGCTCTAAGCTTAATGTATTGTCCAAAGTTGTTGAAAAAATTTCTTCTGGAGAGGATTAATGAAACTAATTAGCTCTACAGACAATCAAGTTTGTTGTTTAAACCTAGAACAGACAGATTATGTGTGTTGTATGTGCTAAAGGGGGACTGCTGACAACTAAAAGGAAAAAGCTCATCTGTTTTTATTTGTTTCTTAGACGCCTCCAAGGCATTTGATAGGGTGAATCATAAATTATTTTAAAAAAAAATGGGTGCAGCAGGTGTCCCTAAGTATATAGTCAGAATCCTGTCATATTGGATGCCCCAAAAGACCATGCCAGTTAAATGGGGACAGAACTGCTTTGTCTACTCCTTTCATATCAGTAACGGAGGAGACAAGGTAGCATCTTATCTCCTATTTTATTTAATTTCCACATAAAATGATTTT
>OLKM01006630.1:0-13781 GCA_900291075.1 Melanogrammus aeglefinus
TCCTCTATGTTAGAGGACAATGGACCAAAATATTTTTTTAGATTACTGGTTTGGTTGGGGGGTCCGAAAAGAATGAATTCTGTTTTGGATTCATTCAGCTGGAGTTTAGCTAAATCTAGTAAAATTAGGATTGAACAGGCCCCAGAATCAGCAGTGAGCAATAAGTCATTTGTGACTTTAATGAGAGCTGTTTCTGTGCTGTGGTGGGTCCGAAATCCAGATTGATATTTTTCAAAGATACTACAGCTATTCATGTAAGTGATAAGTTGAGATGCAACACACTTTTCTAAAATTTTAGATAAAAAAGGTAGGTTTGAAATTGGTCTAAAATTGTTTAAAACAAAAGGGTCGAGGTTGGGTTTCTTCAGAAACCCAAAAAAAAGGACGGACGATGGCTTTTTTGAAGCCTAGTGGGAAGGAGCCAGTAGTTAGTGAACAGTTGATAATGGACTGAATTCGGGGGCTGACTGTCTGAAATACCTCTTTGAGAAATCTAGTTGGGATAGTGTCTAACTGACAGGTGGAGGAATTTAGATGGTTAATTAGCTCCTCTAAATCTGACAGAGAGATTTGCTTAAAGTGGGACAGAGTTGTGGATGGTTCTGTAAGAGTGGGAGGATTTCTTGACAGAGGAGTGATACACTGTCTAATGTCTTCTATTTTGTTGATAAAGTGATGGAGAAACTGCTCACATCTTTCAGTGGAGGCTTCAATCGGCTGGTTGGGTGGAGGGCTAACCACAGAATTTATTGTCTGAAATAAGACCCTGGGGTTGTGGCAGCTACTTGCTACAAGATCAGAGAAGTATGAGTACCTTGCTTGCTTGATGGCTTGTTGATATATTAGGCACACATTACATTTTTGAGTTTTTTAAATGAATCCTTCAGCTTGTCTTTCTTCCATTTTCTTTCCGCTTTCCTGCGTTGCCTCTTTATACTCCAAGTGTACTCATTAAGCCAGGGGAGGGTATTTAGTTTGCTTACTTTTGACGGGGGCAATTTCATCAAGGACTGTCAAACACGTGCTATTAAAATGGTCCAGCAGATCATCTACAGATACATTTTTGTGGTTAGGGCTGTTACTGATAGGGGCAGCTAAAAACATATTGTTGAAATGGCTAGCCGATTCAGAATTAAAAAACCGAGAGTGGGTACAAGTAGAAGGCTTGATAGCAGGAGGCTGAAGAAGAGTATGGAAGATGACAGCTTTGTGATCAGAGACATTAAAGTCAAGTAATACAAAATTATCCAGGGAGACACCGTGAGACATTACAAGGTCTAGAGTACCCAGGCGAAAAAAAAGTATACTTTAACATACTAAATTTAAGCACACTTAGTGTACTTCATAAGCACAAAATTATTGTACTCAGTGTGTTATTTTCGAGTACTTAAAAACGTACTTAGTATACTAATGATATATCATTATTGCTACTTAAGATATACTAAAATACATCTTAGTGTACTTGACTGTACTTTTTTGAGACACCATTAAGTTGAACTTAAATGTACTTAAGTACACTTTTCTCTACTAATACTGTACTTATTTATAATGTTCTTTAGTTCGATTTAAAGTATACTTAAATCCACTTTTAGGATTACTATTGATACATTTAGAATATACTGGAAATGTATTTCTAATTTAATCATAATGTATTGCCATTGTATTTTATATATATTTACAAAAAACACAAAAATTAAAAAGTATGTCTAGTGCTACTTTAGTATGCCTAAAGTAGCACTCATATATCATTAGTATACTAAGTATATTGTTAGCACATTGAAAATAATATACTGCGAGTACACTAATTATATGTGCAGAAAGTATACTAGATGTATTTCATTAGTACACTTCAACAGTACACAGAACGTATATTTTTTCTATAATTATTTTGAATTTCAAATTACTTTTAAGTAAACATAAAAAATATTTAGAACATACTTGAGGTAGAAATAAAGTTTATTTTTAACATGCACGGCATGACAGGGTACAAAATACATCTTTAACAACATTTTCAAACTCTTTCTCTTAATCGTACCATTGCTAGTAATGACAGGGATGAACATTAAACTGAAACTGACTTTTGAAAACATTAAAAAACATTAAACATTAAACTGACTGTTGAAACTTTTACATGTGAAACATTCACAGTTTGTTTAAACTCAAAATGTATGTCCAAAGAAAAAACAAACAAGAAATTATTACAAACAGTTACTGATTTACTGCTTACTGTTTCTTTTTGCTCACAAAATTCTCATTGTTACATTTTCTCCGAATCACTGCCCTCACATCAGACACATTTGTTCCTGGAAATTCAGCAATACTGTATCTGTAAAATAGAAAAGGACAAATAAAATGGTGTTACAAATCATGCTTTTCCAGAGTTATCACATTAGCAAGAAGGGGGCATACATACATGAGGGCAGTCTGAAACATGTTGCTTCTGGCTATGGCCAAGGCAAGGGTAGAGGCATAAAAACAAAATGATAATAAGGAAAAATAGACTTAACTAATACTTACCAACAAGGGCACTCAGCTTTTCCGGATTTAGCTGCTCTTTCGCTGTTCCAGTAAGCCCTGGTTTTCCTGTGAGAGTCGAGGATGCCAAAACATCCCGCCCAAAGAGGAGCACAGCTAAGTCCTGTGTGAACAGAGGACATTCTTGTTCGGTTGAGTCTTTTGAAACAGGTTTTGCTGACCTGCACCCCCTTGTTGCCAAGGGAAATCTGTGTCCAGGAAATAGAGTTAGTCAATTATTAGAAATGGTATTAGGAATACGTTGCTGGAATGCATTTCTTAAAAGACAAAGACGAACTATTGAATGCCAAATATTAGTTAAGTTGTAATTTCTGCAAGTGGTCTTCAATGAATTAAAGCATAATTTCTTAACAACTGCATGCTGAAATGGAAAAAAAGTTTATGGTATATCAAATACAGTACTTGCAAATGTGGGTCGAGACTAGAGAGACAAAACTGCTAACAGTCAAGTAGTTTGCAACAATTTTGGATGAAATGTTTCCTGTAATAAAAAGGCAGTATTTACAAAACGTGTATAAATGCAAAACATACCATTTCTGGAGCTGGACTGGAAGAACCAGAACATGTACTGTCAGTGTCCATGACAGGTGGCATTCTCTTCATGGTTGCAATAAGATCTTTGACACACTTGACTAAGGCTGGTATTTCTGCATTAAGGAAAAAAGAAAACACAAGTCACAGATATATGAGAGATAAGGCTCCTATCGATACAATTACTGACATAAAAAACATAAGCAATTCTTCTTTGTATGAATACCTTTCAGAGCATCCATCACTTCCTGTTGCATGCCAACACTGGATCTGGGCTGATCCATCAGGACACTCTCCTCTTCACTTTCCCCTTGGGAGAGGTCCTGCATAAATGAAAATGTCAACAATGCTATGTTAGTATGACTCACCTGGAGTGTAGTGTCATGATGTTTCTTACATTTTCTTACAAGCGAAGGCGGATTATTGTGAACATTTCCCCTGGGTTTACATTCCTCTTCCTCACGATAACAGCATTTCAGTCAAATTGTCATTTTCCTTGATATTCCGTGTTAAAAAGTAGATTGCGTTTTTATTGCTCAATTCCACGATTCCGTCCACGATCCTGTGATCGTGGAAACAATAGGGCCCTAATTCTACTTTTATTTCTTGCGTTTACTTACAGTTGATCCCGAAGCCTGAGGTGGGTCAAATAAGTCCACATTGGTGTCTATGTCTGTATCGTCTTCATTTGTCAAGGGGGTGGAGGTTGTTTGCTTTCTTCTCAGCAGCGAGGATTTCAGTTGGGAAAGGGCTCGGTCTCTTGCAGTCTTTGTCATCTTCGGCTTCTTAAACAAAGGGCAGAAAAAGTAAAATGTTAAACTGCTAAGGCAAGAGAGGGGTAAATATCCATCTTTGTAGATGTTTGTAGAATCTATCACCTACTGTACAGCTTATTAAGGTATTGTCAGACCATATTTCACCAGAGGAACAGTACTCACTACTCACAATTTTATCTTTTCATATCATACAATTTGTCACGTGTTGTAGTAGTTTTTGTACCTGTGTTTCATTTGAAAAATATGTCTTATCATCCCACAATATTCCCTTATTCCCGTAAATACTTACATTTGTTTGAAGAACTCGTGATGGGTCAATCTGTGTTTCATCATCATCTGAAGTGAGACTGGAAGTTGCCGTAATTCTTTTTTTCTGTACCGAAGAGAAAGTAATAAAGGGTAATAAAGTCATGCCATCATATATATGCAAATTAGCACATGACGTTATCTATTGAGATCCAGGACTTTTCCTGCAGGCTTTAGCTACTTCCCACTGAAAATAGTTGGCAACACTGTTATCGGCTTTGTTATAGACAAATTTGAATGCTGTCAGAACTATCTCTAAAATTAGTCGTATTGCAGCATCCCTGGTTGCAACACAATAGCCTATAACTATTAATTAAAGTGTGTTTTCTAAAGAAACTACCAACACAAGCAACAAAAATAACCTTTGGTTTGCTTCCATCATGTGTTGTGGTACAAGGTGTGGTCCTTCTTGCAACTGCCATGTGCCAGATGTCCTCATCCTTGAGGAAGGCTTCTTTTTTCCCCATCAACTCCTTGTAGTTGTCTGTAACCACAACCATACATAAGACAAAACTGTCAAAACCATGTTTTTACCCTCTTTTGCTCAATATTTTAGATATTTTGTACGTCAACAACAAGTCACTTTAAGGCTTTTTATAAACAGTTACACAAAAATTAAATTACACAAGGTAAACATTAACAATCATTAGCATGAGCCACTGGCAAATTCTTTATCAAATCATCACCAACAGTGGTGGCTGGCAAGTGCCAACATAAGACATTTGTAAAAAAAAATTCTTGTCATTTTCTTTACAGTGGGCAATTTGTGCTAAACATTCTCCACACAGCACGCTCACAAATGTTCACACAAAATCTCATCTGAAATTGCACTAAATTAGCACCATTTACACTAGCATTAGCTGGGAGCGTGTCTATGTTCCCCGGGTCCCCCTCTTTGTATGAGACTGGGGAACATAGGAACCTTTTTCAAAAAAAGGGTTCTATCTTCCCGGTCTGTTACTTTTTCTCACCATTACTGCCAAATTCCGGCCGAGATAACTACCATTTAATGTCTTTACCTTTTGTGGAAGAGGGAGAGACGTCGGAGAACCTGACGCAGTCTATTCATACGCCGGTAATCAAACCCCGAGAAGCCCAATCCCTACGAGAGCTTCCCGCGGCCATCCGGAGGCGCACAGAGCTTTTGGCCGTGATATAGATTATATACTATTATATAAAGAGCTCCGGGTGTCGAAAGGTCCTATGCTCCCCGCTTTTCCCAAAAAGGGTCCTATGCTAATGCTCCCCGGTATGTATGGCTACAGGGGAACATAGGACCCTTTTTGGGAAAAACGGGGAACATAGGACCTTTAAAAAAAAAAGAGTCACATTTGAAGAATAGTCCATATGAATGCGCGGATATCCATGCCGGAAAACAGTTAGTCCAGGGAGCTTATCCTCAGCCAGGTAGCGATTCAAAAACAAACAAACAGTGATACAAAGTATCACTGTTTACAATGATGTTTACAATGATATTTACAGTGATACAAAGTACGCACCGTAGGCCTACAGGCAAATGGACAAAATCCGTCCAGTATTTCTTTACACAATGCGTGAAGTAGGGTAAGAGACAAAAAGTCGGGTAAGAGGCAAAAAAACAAGGAAAAAAGTTGCTCTACGTGCCGACCGGTCGACCGCATGAGCAGTGACCATGGCGACATGAATGATAAGTTTGCCTATTATCTTAGTCATTAGTAGAAATGGAATATCTATTCAAAAGATATTTCACACCATGCACGAGCAATACAAACCTCCGAGTAAGAGCAGTTTTGCGGCCACATTTTTTGTAGATGCTTTCCTGGTTCCCCAGCACACTTGTATCCATCCGTCTTCACTGTAGAGGTCCGGCCGTTTTAATATCTGAACGAGCTTCTGTCTGTACTGAGGTGCCACAATCTCAGTACTTTCGACGTGAATTGTGTTGTCCTTCAAATAAAACATCCCGAACTTGAACTGCGCCATTGTAAGTAACTCAACTGCGACAACGGTTCCCTCAGCAATCAGCATCTACATCTGCAAGCAGATTGCATTCGGGGGTAACCAATCAGCGGCAGCACAGCGCCACGAATACGTGCGCACGCATACGTGCGCACGCATGCGCACGTATCAGTAATAAGGTAAAGTAAATCACCATGGATGTATTTTACCGGGCTTAGAGAAAAACTGTAAAACCGCCCGCAGACATGGCACCCAAAAGACATTACAAAGAATATCTGCTGGATGAGTCGAGCCAACCTTCAAAGGCAACCAAATACAGACGGCTAGCAAACAAGAAAGAGGTATTTGACCTTTCACATTATTTTATTATCAACAACAGCAGTGATTATAGAATAAGTCTTAATTTTAAACGCAAGGACCTTCTTGTTCATTGCAGAATACTTTAAACTGCAGAGGGAATTACAAGAATTACCTCAGGGCATCCTGTACAACTAACAATAAAGAGGTTGTGAAAGAGGTAGACCATTTTTTTCGTTCGCAACAATATGAATTGCAGATAGTGTTACATGCAAGTTGACATTGCAACTGCACTCCCCAGATTCCACTTTCAAATAACGGTGAACAAACATATTCTCTGGAGGAATATCCAGGAGACAATCCCACAACGAACAAACAGGTAAAATGTCTATGTATGATCATTACTATGTTTTATGCTTCCATTCTGAAATAAAAATTAAGGGGTTCACAAAATACATATTACTTTCCTCTAAAGCATTTATTCATCCATAATTGTATTTGTAATGTTTATCATACCGTAAATATTTAAAGTATGATAGTTTGTTGGCAGAGAGCCTCCACTCCTCCTCTAACAAGCTAAAAGTAATTTATTATGCTGTTAATGAAGGTAAAAATGAAATATCCTGCATAGTTCTCCTCCTCTGCTGTCCTCTGATCAGAACGGAGTCCCTATAGCAACGACCCGTTTTGCCTAGCAAAGGTCTGGCATTCTGTGGTTGTTCTGGTAATCCTACATTGTCAACCTTTAAATAAATCTGTGTGCTGTCTCATGATCAGAATGTTCCCGATGAGGGCCTTGTTGCAGAAGGACCAAGCGATCAGTCATCTTCAGAATGTTTGAGAGGAAAGCATCTTGTCAGTCCAATAAGAGAGCACCTGCTTCAGGACAGACCCAACAGAGATTCATCAGAGGTATTAAAATACCAGCAATTGAAATTGTTGATATTAATTGCTATGTTATACTATATGTATAGTTTCTGTATAATTGTCATTTAAATTAAATTAAACGTGATGAAAATAACGATTGTAGTAGACCCTACAGTGTATTTCCTTAAAATGAGACACAAACATGTATTATTGTCATTAATAATTCACTTGAGAATTTCCATGTATTATATCTTCATTATCTGCAGCCTGCCGGAGAGGGAGTCTCCAGAAAGACCCACCCAGTGCTAGAATTGCCACCCTCCACCTACTCACACCGCACTTTTCAATTTTGTGGGGATCAACAAGATATGCAAATCGGACCAGAAGCACAGGTACTATAGATACAAGTTACTAGTTTCATTTTTATGCTAAAAACAACCCCTTTAATCAATACAGAAAATGTGAATAGTGTAGTTTTTATTTTTTAAACCAACGTCTTAAAGGTGTACAGAAAAGAAAATTGAATTTGAGCCCACTCTGGGTCATGAAATTATATAAATAACTCATCTTTCAGACGATGTAGGCCAAACTTTGCAAAATTATATTTTTGAGTAAATCCGGGATGAAAGTGTGGTATTTTATTTCTCATTGGATAATGCAGGCGCACGGATTATATGTCAGCCTGTACACGATTCAAAAGCCACTGATATTGGATCCGTCATCCATCATTAAAACGTCTGAGACACGCACACACGATAACGACCAATCAAATTCGTATTCCTTACTCGGGTAAACTCGTGTTGCAGCTCGTGACAACTCAGCGTGACAAACAGGACTAACGGCCATTTCTCTACACCTTTAAAATAATAGTATTATAGGCTACCGATAATAAACATGTATTGAAAGTGAACACCAGCAAGGTCTCATTTGGTCACAGAATTATATCTACATATAACTATTTCAATGTATGATTGCATTATTCATTCATGTTAATGTTAATTTACATTGTAATTCAAGCAAATTAGTAGTTCCACATGAGGCTAACAAAGTTTCTAACAGGTGGCTGACTTATGGCCTACATTGGCACTTGATGGCTGTGACATATACCTTCCCTTAATTAATACAGTTCTTCAGTATGTGAAGCTGTAGTCACCATTTTCATGGATATTATCCATCTGTTCGATCTTCACTGCACATATAATGCAAATGTAGCTTAACTTGCTTATTGTGACTTAAATCTGATGTTTTATTCCGCCAATACAACGATTTTGTTTTTTATTAAGCATTATTATGCAGTTTTGGCTTAATGTTTGAACTCATTGGGCCCTATTTTAACGGTCTGAAACGCAAGTGGGAAAGCGCAAAGCGCAAGTAGCTTTGTGGGCGGTTCTACGGCGCTATCGCTATTTTACAGGCGGATAAATGACACTTCCGCCGCGGCGCAAGTGTCAAAAGGGTTGGTCTGAAGCAGCCTAATTACCCGTAGGTGTGGTTTGGGCGTAACGTGCAATGAACCAATCAGAGCGTTTTCTCGCATCCCCTTTAAGAACGATCGGCGCATGGTTCCATGGCGGATTGCTATTATGATGGCGGGTTTGCCAGGCGCACCGCAATGAAAGGTTCACCACAGAAGATACCGATGTGCTTGTCAGAGCAGTCAAAGAACGCGACTTGGCTTTATATGGGGATGGGAGAAAACCACCCAAAATTGCTTCCGTGAAAGCGGCTTGGGAGGAAATCGCCGTAATTGTTTCAGCAGCTGGACAAAACTATATTATATTATTATATTTATATTATTATTATTATATTAAATTATATAACAAAATTAATTATGTATGGTTTGCAAAAATGGGAACTGCTGTCCGTGTAGATGAGAGAAGAAGCAAAGTGTATGCGCGAGGTGCACAAGCAATTCCGTATGCATCGCATGGGCATGTATGCATGCGCCCTTAAAAATAGCATCTGAACAACGCGCGCCACTGACTTTAATAAACAGGTATTTCCTGGTCAGTAGCGCGCAATGGTTTACCAGAACACGTCAAAAATACCGTTTGCGCGCCAGAACACGCCTCCTCCTTCCGCCGAACCGCCCCTTGGGGCGCAAGATCATTCCCTAATTTACCGGCGAGTGGCGCTGGTGGCAAAAGAACGCTCTGCGCCAGTTGTAAACTAGCAACGACACATGCGCCAGTGACTAAGTCACTTGCGCCGGATGCAAGATAGGGCCCATTGTCTTGATAGAAACATATGCCCTGTCTTACATCCACCCAAGGATTAGTGCTTTTCAGTATTCTTGTTTCTGATTTGTTAATAGAGTTCATTTGTTTTCTAGGTTTGGGCAAGGAGCTACACATTTTGTATATTTACTGAATATAGGCACTACATTCATCCTTTCCCCTGAAATCACATCAGTTTTATATGAAGCTAGTGTGTATTCTCTGAATGTAAAAACTACCAGATGACTTGTAGTAGTTACCACTTATCTTTTGGAGCACTAGTATTGTTTTATATGTCAAAACTATAAAATAAATGAAAATGAAAATAGTTATGCTTCCATTTATATTTTGCCAGGACATGTTAGAGAAGCAACCAGGATCCAATGTGCCTGCTACTCCACCTCATCAGCAAGAGACACCAAACCAACAGGTTATTAACATGTATTATACAGTATGTTTTCTCTGTAAATCTGTAAGCAATCTCTTTTAATGCAGACAAATGTAACAGTTTTCTATATTTTTTTATGTCTTCACAGGCAGAGACATTTTTGTTGGATGGAGATGATCCAGCGTATCCTGGAGCTCCACTGACAAAGGGACAAAGTTTAATCTTACTGATGTCTTATGTACTAAGGCACAATGTGACAGGTGTGGCACTTGAACATCTACTGAAGATTGTCAATGAACATTTCCCTGGAATGGTACCAGTAACCACATACCTTTTTCACAAAGCTTATGGACAATATGGAAATTATGTCCCCCATTTTTACTGTCCAGCATGTGAAAACTACTTAGGGGTAAATAATACCAGTGAACTAATGTGTGGTGCTTGTAATGCAGTAACTGATTCAGAGAGCTGTCTCAAAAGTGGGTGTTTCTTTCTAGTGCTTAGTTTGGCTTCACAAATCAAAACATTGCTTGAACAAAACCAAGGTTTAAAAAAAGACTGTGCAGATGTCATTTCAGATATACAGTGTGGAGAAGAGTACCAGAAACTCAAAGAATCAGGTGAATTAGGTGAGGATGACATAACTTTAATTTGGAACTGTGATGGAATTCCAGTTTTCAGGAGTTCAAAGTTTCAAATCTGGCCCATTCAGTTCAGGTTATAGAACTCGAACTCACTAAAGAACGCAAGGCAAATATCTGTCTTCCTTGTCTCTGGTTTGGCGAGAAGAAGCCAAACTTCTTAACATTTTTGAAGCTATTTGTTAATGAACTGCAAATTTTAGAACAAAATGGCATTAAATGGAAGGACTCAGCAAATGTACAACATGTATCCAAAGTGTATGCTCTGATATGCAGTTCAGATTCAATGCTCCGACCACTTTCAAGAACACCACGCAATGCTTTATGGATGTTGATCTTTTGTTAACCATGTTGGTGGGGGTCCTTACACAAACAAAGGCCCAAAACCACATCTTAGAACTGAAGCTAAGCATTTTGATCACGCAATGGCTGCAACACCAGACAGTCCTGTAATGGGAGTGAAAGGACCTTCACCATTAATGAAACTCTCAAAGTTTCAAATGATAAATGGATTTGTTCCAGAGTATCAGCATTGTGTCTGCCTTGGTGTGACAAGACAATTAGCAAAACTGTGGTTTGACTCAAAAAATCATAACAAAGAGTGGTACTTAGGAGCAAAATCAGACCGCATTGACAAAGAGCTCATTGCAATTCAACCCCCTGTTGAGATAACAAGAGTACCACGATCTGTGGCAGACAGAAAATATTGGAAAGCGTCAGAGTGAAGGTCATTCCTGTTATTCTATGCCCTGCCTTTACTGAATGGGGTCTTACTGAAGAAGTTCTGGAACCATTTTTTTCTGTTTGTGTTCGCAATGCACATTCTTTTGGGAGAAAAGGTGAAACGCTGTGATATTGAAGTAGCTGAAAGAGCTCTCAAGAAGTTCTCACTGCAGTTTGAGAAGTTATGTGGTGCCTCAAATATGACATTTAATGTCCATCTTCTGACACACCTTGCGGCAAGTGTTAGGAACTGGGGCCCTTTGTGGGCCACATCAACATTTTCCTTCGAATCATTTATGGCACTTTGTTACATTACTTCAATGGGACAACACATGTTCCAGAGCAAATAGTTAAAAGATTTCCTTGCTGGAGGAGTCTAACGCAAAAAGCCGAAAAGTACATGGTAGATGCTAATGAAGGGGTGAAATGCATTTTTTCACATCTCCTAAACAGCAATGTATCAAGTTCTAATTCATCTAGCCTGGATGAAAAGTCAGGGTTTTTGGTAATCCCTGTCATCACAAACTGTCAGCATTAGAAAAACTTGCTATCAAAGACTTGCTAAGTGTTACAGTCGAACACTGTGTTTGTTATCACCGTTTCATTGTAAAAGGCATACTGTATCATTCCAGCAGTAACAGAAGTCTAAAAAAAAGGATCAACTCAACAGTGGAGTTACAGGATCAAAGATTATGTAGAATTCTTTGCATGTCAGTATTCAGAGCAGCGATTTGTCATTGCACTGTATATTGGTAGAGGAGCTTGTGAAGACTGATGGACAGCTCTGCAAGGATAGTCAACTGAACATTGCTTCCAGTTTTATGTCTGAGGTGTCAGAATCTAGGAATGTTTATGCGGTGCCCACTGACCTGTTCCACAGGAAATGTGTTTTGATCCAATCAAGAGACAAACAATATGTTATTCCTCTACCAAATAATGTAGAGAGAGATTAAATAGTTAACTGGGAAGTTTGAGAAAAAATGCTGAAACCACTGCCAAATTGTAAGAAATAGGGACTACATTCTTGGTGTGCCTTAAAACTAGTGGACGATGTCCAAAAATTGCAAATTCAGAGTATTAAATCTGTAAAAATTATAAGGCACATGGGCAAGCACACACAAAGACTGTGCTGTTAAACAGTTATACTATAACAGTTGTGGTATAACAAAATACAAACAAAATTGTGGCCTCAAAATGTTGAACTTTAACAGACTGTTTCCATGCAAAATCAAAGACTTTCAAAAGGTTAATTTTTCTGTCAAGCAGCAAAGCAAATTTCCTGTTATCTGCACATCTTAATATGTTCATAAGTCTAATATGTTTTCTGATTGCTGTCAAATGTAAGTGAAACAATCCAAGCTTTGTAAAAAGTACTTTCCATGTGATGATAAGAAATACACAAGGTTGTACTGTTTTTTTGTTAGAAATACTGGTGAGTCTTGACTACTGCATTAAATAAAAGCACATGGTCAATTGAAAGGTGCTCTGTGGTTGATGGTCATGTTTATTCAAAATTCACCATTAAATTTGGAGAATGGATGAATTTTTAAATATTGCATAAAAACAACGGTGGTGTTGAAGTAATCCAAATACTTTATAACACTAATTGCTAACAATTTAAAATTGAAATAGGAATAGAAAATTAAGGATATTTTTTCAATTAGAAAAGGTATTGTTACATAACAGCATTGTTGCATTTTGCTGGTAAAATACATTATTTTAAAAGGTTGAAGAGAAAAGGTCAGTTAAAGAAATTAACTGTTATTGTACATTCTTTTAAACTGATCTTAGCACACTAAAAGAAATGGCTACATACTGATGAATTTGTTCTGGTTTATAGTAGTACTTATGAAGAATACACTAATTTACCACTGAAGTAGTATTCAATTATTAAAATACTTATTTTAAGTGCAATTTAACACTGCTGTGCTAACAATGATATGAAAAAAGTGATATAAAAGTGAACTTATTGAAAGTGTGCTAGAAGTGCACTTGATAAAAGTAGATGCAAATACACTGACATTAAACTTATATTTAACACATTCGAAGCACATTATAAATAAATATACTAATCAAACACTTATATATATTTCAGTGTTAGTATATTTTATATGAATATACTTAATATGAATTAATAAATAGTGTACTTTATCTAAGTAAACTGAAGTACTACTGAGGAAATAATATATTTGTAATTAATACATTTATAATATATTTTTGGTTTACTTTATTTTAACACATAAAGTGAAAATGTGCTAGAAATGTACTTTCAAAAAATTAAGTACATTTTTAGTACATTAAAGTATATTACTTTTTTACCTGGGTATGCCCCTTATTGTGAGTTGATATAAACCAGTTGCTCAACGATAAAACGGACTCCAGAAGTATAAAATCTGTGTAAAACAAGACGTGGAGGGACAACAAGACGTGATATTAAAATCACCTACAATGATACTTTTCATAATTGGGCCAAATTGATGAAAGGAAATCTTCAAGAAAAGTCTTGAATGAAACAGTTTCGTCTTAGAGCGGCCTCCTCTCTCATAATACTAAACCACAACAA
>OLKM01006631.1:0-13769 GCA_900291075.1 Melanogrammus aeglefinus
CCACACCAAGACGCGATACCACACGCATAAGATAATTGGGAGCGGCGAAAGATACCACCTCAATGTGTGCTCTGACACTTTAGACCATTTAACCGTGGTACATAACATTAACCAGCAAGACACACACATTCACACACACAACGTTCAGTGTTTTCACACACACACACCAACACACAACACACCAGACACACACACACGACACACATCACACACTAACGATGTGCGCAGTGTATGCCAGATCAATTTGATAAGGTCGAATATTTCCACTATAATCGTTTTAAATGGATAAGGAGTCTTATTATCTTGAATCATTTATTGCGTCTAATATTAAACTAATGATTTTTTGTAAATAGTAATATACGGATCTGGGGGCTACAAGCAGGGGCCTTTCTCACTCCTTATGGTTTACTGTATAAGCCTGGTTTTGGCTGGCAGCAATATATTGGCTTACGCCATTCCAGCCCTGAACATCGGCCCGCGTCGGTCTTGTCTGAATCTTCGGAATGCTAAGGTGCAGGGTCGGGCCTGGTTAAGTACTGGGACGGGGGAAGAAAGAGAAGAGAATAAATAATGAAATCCGCCTGGGGAATTTGTGCTTAGTCTGTAAGCTTGTTCTTTTTCAACTCGAGCCTCCACCTCCTCCGTGCGTACCCGTGACCTGATCTTTTACTGCGGACCGGTCTTGACTGAAGAATTTCAGCAACGTACAGTAAGACTTCACAGAGCGTCGTCTCAAAACTATTTGTGAAACATCAGGACGTATAGTGAGTCTGGCCCAGCAGGGAGAACGGAGAGAGCTGAAATGATAGTTCCTTATTATTTGTTTCTTAACGTTACTACACACAAACAGGCACACACACACTTAAGATTCATGGGAGGTCGGGAAAATACGGGCGCACAGTTCTGCTGACATCTTTATACCATTTACCTTGGTACAAACATTTAGCATGTCGACACACGATCACACACACACACCAGCACACTCACAAAACACTCACATGACACACACACACACAACTAACACACACGACACACATCTCAGCAGCGCATGCGCAGTGTAGTGGCAGAAGTCATTTAGGTAATTCAATATTTCGAGCGTATAGGTATTCGTGTTAGATTAAGGATTTAAGGATTGGGTCTACTGGGTAATACCATTTATTGCCTAGGTTCTATATTAAACTAATAGGATGTTTTTGTAGAAGGTATACGTTGGGCCTCATGCAAGCTTTCTTACACTCCTTAGTGTGTTAGGTGTATTAAGAACCTGGGTTTTGCTGTCAGGCGAATAATTGCTTACGGCCATATGCACCGGCTGGAACGACGCACGATCTCGTCTGGATCTGCGGAAAGGCTAAGCAGGGCGGGGCCCTGGTTAGTACTTCGATGGAGACCCGCCTGAGAAACCAGGGTGCTGTAAGATTTTCTTTTTCGAACTGAGCTCATGCGCCATCCGTGGCCGTATAACCAGTGACCTTGGATCTTTACCTGCCCACCGTTGAAGAAGATATTTAAGCACTCCATAAGACCACAACGTCTCTCAAACTACTGTGTTGTGAGAACGATGAGGACGTATAGTGATACTGGCCAGCAGGGGAGCATCCAAGAGAGCTGAAATGACAGTTCTATATTTTTCCTTAAACGTTCACCCACACCAACAGGTGGCGCAGCGACAGCTATTAAGATCATGGGAGGAGGGACGAAAATACGTGCACCCAATTTTCTGACACTTGTAACCATTTACCTTGTACATCAGACATTTAACATCTACAAATCACACCATCACACACACACACACATACAACAACAGCAGCAACACACACACACATCACACACCACAGCACACAGCACACACCAACACACACATAATGGCATGCGCAGTGTGTGCAGGATCATGTTAGTTAAATTTAGATTTATCTATAATCGTGTATATATGGATTAAGAGTGATCTACTGAAGTCAAATTGGTTGCCTGTCTATATGTAAACTAATGATTGTTTTGTAAAAAGTATAACGCGGGCCTCAGCAGTTTTACCGTCCTTATGATGTTACTGTGTAATAAAGCCTGGGTTTGTTGCTACAGGCAGAGATAATTGTTTACGGTCATCACCTACCCTTAATTATACACGCCCGATTCGTCTGCTATTTTGGAAGCTAAGCAGGGTCGGTGCCTGGTTGTACTTCTGGATGGGAGACCGCTGGGAATTACCAGTTGCTGTAAGCTTTTCTTTTTCAAGCTCAGAGCTCATTGCCTTCCGTGGCTACCTGTGACCTTGATTTTGACTTGCGTAACGTTGTGAGAGAATGTTCAGTCAACGTAACAATAAGACTCAGCAACGTCTCTCAAAAATTTTTGTGAAACATGAGGACAGTATGAGGAGTGAGTACTGCAGCAGGGAGCACCAGAGAGCTGAATATCGACAGTTCTATAGTTTTCGTCAAACGCTTTCACGACCACACCAACAGGCGCACACATGTGTGTGGCGCTTAAGATCATGGGAGGACGGGCAAAAATACCACCCCATGTTCTCTGACATCTTTAAGCGCTCATTTTACCTTGGTACAGTAGACTTTAACATCACACAGCACAGATCACACAATCACACACACACACGACATCACACAGGCACACATCATCACACACAGCACACACACAGGGCACGACGCATTGGGCAGTGGTAATTGCAGATCATTTAGTAATTCATATTTTAACTAAATCGGTACATGGATAGGAGTCTACTGAATCAATTATTTGGCCGGTTATATTGAATACAATGGATTGTTTTTGTAAAAGTTATAAGTCGGGCCTCAGCAGCTTTTCTACTCCTTAAATGTGTTACTGTATGTAATGCTGGTTTTTGGCTGGTGGCAGCAATAATGTGCTTACGGGCCATCCGACCCTGAATCACGGCCCGATGTTCGTTGATTGTCGTGAAGCCAAGCAGGGGTCGGCCTTGGTAGTACTTGGATGGGAGACCTGCCTGGGAATACCATGGTGTGAAGGCTTTTGTCTCCTTTTTTCAACTCGAGCGTCATTGCTCGTGGCCTGTACCGTGCGACCTGATCTGTTGTACTGCAACTCGTTGTGATGAGAATTGTAAGCAAGTTACAAAGACTCACGAACGTCTTCTCAAAACTATTTGTGAAACATGAAGGACAGTATTTGTGTATACTGGCCAGCAGGGGAGCACCAAGAGAGCTGAAACGACAGTTCTATAGTTTTCTTAAACGTTCACGCTCACACCTAACACGCACACGATCTGCATCTTAAGATCAGGGGAGCGGCGAAAATACCCACCATTCTTCTGACATGCTTAACCCTTTACCTTGGTTACAGAAAACAGTTTAAACATCAACACACTACACACCACACACACACTACACAGCCGAGCACATTTGTTGTTCTATTCAGTCATGTTTTGACACAGTTACACACACAACACATACAACACCACTACGAACAACACCACATCAACATCACACGCATGCGCAGGTGATATTGCAGATATTTAGTATTTCATATTTTCACTATAGATTCGTTTAACATGGATAAGGAGTCCTACTGATAATCAATTATTGCGTCTATATTAAATAATGAGATTGGTTTTTGTAAAAGATAAGCTCCGGGCCTCAGCAGCTTTTCTCACTCTTAATGTTGTTGCTGTAGTAAAGCCTGGGTTTTGGCTGGCATGCAAATAAATGTGTATTACGGTGATTACACCTGCTGAACACGCGCGGATTCGTCGGTCTGTATCTCGGAGAGCTAGCAGGGTGGGCCTGGTTAGTACGTGTGGGATTGTGGAGATTCCGCCTGGGATAGCCAGGTGCTGGTAAGCTTTTCTTTTTCAATCTCGAGCTCATTGCCTCCGTGGCCTAGTCGTGAGCTGTATCTTTTTACTGGCGCAACCGGTTTGTGAGAGAATTAAGCAACGTTACAAAGACTCACAACGTCTCTCAAAAAGCTAGTTTTGTGAAAGCATTGAGGAAGTGCAGTTACGTGATACTGCCAACAGGGAGTTACCAGAGAGCTGAAAATCGAGAGTTCTATTGATTTTTCTTTAAACGTTCACGCCACTACCACGCACACACACGCGTTTAAGATCATGGGAGGACGCGAAAATACTCGACACGCATTCTCTTGAATTTTAACCATTGTACCTGGTACAGGAACATTTAACATCACTACACTACCCTCACATCACACAACACCCACACACACAATCACACACACACACACCCACACCATGCGCAGTGGTATGGCAATCATTTAGTAATTCATATTTCACTATATGATCGTTTAACATGGATATGAGGAGTCTAACTGGAATCAATTATTGGCCGCTATATAAACTAATGGATTTGTTTTGTAAAATATATAGACGTCGGGACCTCAGCAGCTTTCTCACTCTATGTGTTTACTGTTAAAGCCTGGTGTGCTGCAGCAGATAATTGCCTTACGGCCATAGCCTACCTGTCTGAACAATCGCCCGATCTCTGTCTGATCTCGGAAGCTAAGCAGGGGGTCGGTGCAATGTTAAGTACTGTTGATTGGGAGACGCTCTGGGTAATACCAATGGTGCTAGTAATCTGTTTTTCTTGTTTCAACTCGGCTCATTGCCCTCGGGCCTACCTTGATCCTGGGCCTCATGACTAGACTGTTGCCTACGCATCAAAAACGTGGCGTACGTCCTTTCCACGCTCGAACGTTCATGATGGTACACAAAACTGTGAAAATGTACCGGTATGAAGAATGTGCGGTCCTCAGGCCAGCTCCAGAGCTGTCGTACGCACGTTCTACAGCTATTGTTCCTGTTGGTCGACACTTAGAGGTGACGCGTGGGAAATCTGGGAAATGAAATGTGTCGGAACAATGAACGTCATCAGTGATTTTGCACATCAGTAGACACACTAGATGAATCAGATTAGAGTCACACGTTTGCAATTTATATGAGTGGCTATAAAGCACCATGCACAAGGATGAATTTGTTTCCGGTCAACGGAAACACATTCTGTCATAGAGTGGTCCCAGGTCATATGTTGATGCGCAAATGCAGGCTCTTAGACAGTCGTGGGAAGGTGGCCTGGTTCAACGCACGATTCATGTTCATTCTGAACCAAGCAGCATGTTGGGATACAGGCTGGAGCTTGGCACTGTGGCGCGATGGGTGGCTTCTTGGGTGGAGTATAAGTGCTTATTCTCCGTCCCCTGTCTGAAAAGCGCCGGAGCCAGTCAACTGCAAACTGAACGCGTAGGAGCCATACGGGCCCGAAGAATGTGATTTCAGAGCATGTAAAGAGGCAAGGGACAGAATGTACTCGACACAAGTGTAATTTATTGACGGCGCTATGTCACAGGAGTAGGCTAGCAATTTAATAAGCCGATCAATGGGCGATCATTATATGCCACCGATCTTGGCTCTGACGATTCTGCTGTGACAGCCAGCAGCAGCTCGGGTGAGTAACATCGGCCGGGTCGGTGTGTCAGTGTCAGATGCTGGTGAGACGTGCCTGACGTGCAGTCGGAGAGCCTGGTGGAGGAAACTGGAGTCAGCGGTGGACTGCTTGGGAGACTCCCGGGGCGACGGAGGAGGACTCGGTCCGGACGGAGCAATCAGCGTGCCACTTCTTGGATCCTTGGCTGTCATTGATTAGAAGAATTAAAAAAAATAAGTCTAAAATCACGTGAGTAGAACGTCTTTAATATGCTGGCATCATAATCATGTATACGGACACAGGACTAGTGCTATTGTAAGCAGCCAATGTATGACAATAAATTAGCAGGATAAATGTACTTTCAAACATATTGAATACACTTGTACCTTCAGGGAGGTCCTGGTCATCGGGATCCCATCACGGCTGGCGGGAGAACTGGACACCGATCGACCAGAACCGCGGCCACTCTCTATCGATAGGGCGAGTTCCCACTCCGGCGTCCGCTGCCCGTCTGACGCACGTACTGCCTCCGGCGTGGCAGAAACCTAATTCTTACATCCACTTTTATTGTCCACCACTTTTTTAATTTCAGATTATGTCCGCTGCAGAGACCCTACTGCCGCGACGGCCTCTCAACACACTGTCTGCCACCGAACTTCTCCAGTTGTTGGTATTTAGTCCTGATTGACAGGGATCGCAAATAGCAGAGCCAGCATACGCATTTTATATCTGTGCGCATAATCTCGAGCTCAGACACCGCAAGTTCGCATTTTTGTCCTTGTGCATGCTGTGCCTAGTCGATCGTAGTTAAAGAGGTAACTCAGGGTCCAGAGGCCTCATTTAGATTAATATTGCTAATATAAAATGAGCGGCGTGGACAGGCGAGGAAGATTCGGGGCTCGGCACGTGCGGACAATTCCAGGTTAATGCGAGAATGTACAACAGAAATCACGTGCAAGGATCCGTGCTTACGCACACTTTGACACATCCGGATTTATTTGTGCGCAGCAGCTTTCCAAATTTTGGCGTCCGCAAAGTTTTACTCAGAAATCCACGCAAGTCTTTGTACATGAGGCCCCTGATCTTTACTGCCAACCGTTTGAGAGAATTTAAGCAACGTACAAAGACTCACAACGTCTCTCAAAACTATTTTTGTGAAACATGAGGACAGTATAGTGATACTGCCAGCAGGGAGCACCAGAGAGCTGAAACGACAGTTCTATATTTTTCTTAAACGTTCACCCACACAACCACGCACACACGCACTAAAGATATGGAGGACGGCGAAAATACCCACACATCCTCTCACATTTAACCATTATTACCTGTAGGACATTTAACATCACACACACATCACACACACACACACACACACACACACACACACACACACACACACACACACACACACACACACACACACACACACACACACACACACACACACACACACACGCATGCGCAGTGTATTGCAGATCATTTAGTAATTCATATTTCACTATAATCGTTTACATGGATAAGGAGTCTACTGAATCAATTATTGCCGTCTATATTAAACTAATGATTGTTTTTGTAAAAGTATAACGTCGGGCCTCAGCAGCTTTCTCACTCCTTATGTGTTACTGTATAAAGCCTGGTTTTGCTGCAGCAACAATTGCTTACGGCCATACCACCCTGAACACGCCCGATCTCGTCTGATCTCGGAAGCTAAGCAGGGTCGGGCCTGGTTAGTACTTGGATGGGAGACCGCCTGGGAATACCAGGTGCTGTAAGCTTTTTCTTTTTCAACTCGAGCTCATTGCCTCCGTGGCCTACCGTGACCTGATCTTTACTGCCAACCGTTTGAGAGAATTTAAGCAACGTACAAAGACTCACAACGTCTCTCAAAACTATTTGTGTGAAACATGAGGACAGTATAGTGATACTGCCAGCAGGGAGCACCAGAGAGCTGAAACGACAGTTCTATGTTTTTTCTTAAACGATTCACCCACACCAACCGCACACACGCACTTAAGATCATGCGGAGGACGGCGAAAACTATACCCCACCCATTCTCTGACACTTTTAACCATTTATCTTGGCTACAACATTAACATCACACACACATTTACACACACTCACAACACACACACACACACACACACCACACACACACACACACACACACACACACACACACGACACACACACCTGCATGCACAGTGTATTGCAGAATTCATTTAGAATTCATGATTTCACTATCATCGTTTACATGGATAAGGAGTCTACTGAATCAATTATGCCGTCTATATTGAGTGAATCCTAATGATGATGGTTTTGTAAAAGTATACACGTCGGGCCTCACAGCTTTCTCACACTCCTTAATGTGTTACTGTATAAAGCCTGGTTTCGCTGCAGCATAACTGCTTATGGCATACCACACAGAACACGCCGATCTCGTTGCTGATCTCGGGAACTAAGCAGGTCGGGCTGTGTTAGTACTGGATGGGGAGACCGCCTGTGAATACCAGGTGCTGTAAGCTTTTTCTTTTTCAACTCGAGTCATTGCCTCCGTGGCCTACCGTGACCTGATCTTTACTGCCAACCGTTTGAGAGAAATTAAGCAACGTACAAGACTCACAACGGCTCTCAAAACTATTTGTGTGAAACATGAGGAACAGTATAGTGATACTGCACAGCAGGAGCACCAGAGAGCTTGAAACGACAGTTTACTATGTTTTTCTTACAACGTTCACCACACCAACACGCACACCACCACTTAAATCATGGGAGGACGTGCTGAAAATACCCAACCATTCTCTGACACTTCAAACCATTTACCTTAGGTACAAACATTTAACATCCACACCAAACACACACACACACAACACAACACACACACACACACAACACACACACACACCACACATCACACACACACACACACGCACTAACGCAGCAGTCGCAGTATTGCAGATCATTTAAGTAATTCATATTACTATAATTTTAACATGGATTAAGGAGTCACTGAATCAATTATTGCCGGTCTATATTAAAAGTAAGCAGTTGTTTTTGTAAAAGTATAACGTCAGCCTCAGCAGCTTTCTCACTCACTTTATGATGTGTTACTGTATAAGCCTGGTTTTGGCTGCAGCAATAATTGCTTATGGCCATACCACCCTGAACACACCCAATCTCGTCTGATCTCGGAGCTAAGCAGGGTCGGGGCCTGGTTAGTACTTGGGATGTGGAGACCGCGCGGGAATACCAGTGTTGGCTGTAAGCTTTTTTCTTTTCAACTCAGAGCTCATTCGCCTCCGTGCTCTACCGTGACCTGATCTTTAATGCCAACCTTTTGAGAGAGAATTAAGCAACGTACACAGACTGCACAACGTCTATTCAGAAACTATTTTTGTGAAACATGAGGACAGTATAGTGATTACTTGCCAGCAGCGAGAAGCACCAGAGAGCTGAAACGACGGTTCTCTATATTTTCTTTAAACGTTCACCCACACCAACACGCACACACGCACTTAAGATCATGGGAGGACGGGCGAAATACCCACCCATTCTTGACACTTTAACCATTTACCGTTGGTACAAACATTAACATCACACACACACACACACACACACACACACACACACACACACACACACACACACACACACACACCACACCACACACACACAACGACACACACACACACACACACACACAGCATGCGCAGGTGTATTGCAGATCATTTAAGTAATGTCATATTTCACTATAAATCGTTTACATGGATAAGGGAGTCTACTGAATCAATTATTTGTCGGTCTATATGAAACTAATGATTTGTTTTTGTAAAAGTATAACGTCGGGCCTCAGCAGCTTTTCTCACTCCTTATGTGTTACTGTTATAAAGCCTGGTTTTGCTGCAGCAACAAATTGCTTTCGGCCATACACCCAACACGCCGATCTCGTCTGATCTCGGAAGCTAAGCAGGGGGTCGGACCTGGTATAGTACTTTGATGGGAGACCGCCTGGGAATACCAGGTTGCTGCAAGCTTTTTCCTTTTTCAACTCGAGCTCATGCCTACCGTGGCCTTACCGTGACCTGATCTTTATCTGCCAACGTTAGAGAGTATTAAGCAAACGTACAAAGACTCACAACGTCTACTCCTAAACTATGTTAGTGAAACATGAGGACAGTAATAGTGAATACTGCCAGCAGGGAGCACAGAGAGTAAAACGACAGTTCTATGTTTTCTTAAACGTTCACCCACACCAACACGCACACACGCACTTAAGATCATGGGAGGACGGCAAAAATACCCACCCATTCTCTGACACTTTAACCATTTACCTTGGTACAAACATTTAACATCACACACACACACACACACACACACACACACACACACACACACACACACACACACACACACACACACACACACACACACACACACACACACACACACCCACACGCATGCGCAGTGTATTGCAGATCATTTAGTAATTCATATTTCACTATAATCGTTTACATGATAAGGAGTCTACTGAATCAATTATTGCGTCTATTATTAAACTAATGATTGTTTTTGTAAAAGTATAACGCAGGCCTCAGCAGCTTTCTCACTCCTTATGTTGTTACTGTTATAATAAAAGCCTGGTTTTTGCTGCAGGCAATATCTTGCTTACGGCCATACCACCCTGAAACACGCCCGAATCTCGTCTTGATCTCCGGGAAGCTAAGCAGGTCGGGCCTGGTTAGTACTTGGATGGGAGACCGCCTGGGAATACCAGGTGCTGTAAGCCTTTTCTTTTCAACTCGAGCTCATTGCCTCCGTGGCCTACCGTGACCTGATCTTTACTGCCCAACGTTGAGAGAGAATTAAGCACGTACAACGACTCACAATACGTCTCTCAAAACTATTTTTTGTGCACACATGAGGACAGTATAGTGATTACTGCCAGCAGGGAGCACCAGAGACTGAAACAACAGTTCTTATTTTTTCTTAAACGTTCACCCACACCAACACGCACACACGGACTTAAGATCATGGAAGACGGCGAAAAACACCACACCCATTTCCGACACTTAACAATTTACTCTGGTACAAACATTAACATCACACACACACAACACACACACACACACACACACACACACACACACACACACAACACAGCACCACACACACACACACACAACACAACATCAACGCATGCGCAGTGTATTGCAGATCATTTAGTAATTCCATATTTAGTATATAAGCGTTTACATGGATAAGGGTATACTGAATCCTTATTGCCGTCTATAGTTGAACTACATAGATTGTTTTTGTAAACAGTTATAACGTCCGCCTCAGAGCTTTCTCACTTCCTTATGTTACTGTATAAAAGCCTGGTTTTGCTGGCAGCAAAAATTGCTTACGGCATAACCCTGTAACACTCCCGATCTCGTCGAATCCGGAGAGTTAAGCAGGGTCGGCCTGGTATAGTGACTTGGATGGGAGCCACGCCTGGGAAATACCGGAGGTGGCTGTAGCGTATTTCTTTTCAAACTCGTACAGGCTCATTGCCTCCGTGGCCTACTGATGCCATTGTATCTTTACTGCCAAACCGTTTGAGAGGAATTTAAGCAACGACAGAAGACTCACAAGTCTCTCAAAACTATTTTATAGGTGAAACATGAGTGAACAGTATAGTGAGACTGCCAGAAGTGAGCACAGACGAGATGAAACGACAGTTCTACGATGCTTCGAAACGAAATCGTCACCCACATGCCAACAGCACTATCCTTACACTCTATTCTATCTCATCATCTATCTCTATTAGATATCATGTCTCCGGCGATAAATATCTAGTCTCTCTATCTATCTATATCTATACCTTCGTCACATTTTATCTATCTTATATATCTCACACACACACAATCGATCACACACACACACACACACACACAACACACACACACACCCACCACACACACACACACACACACACACACAACACACAACCTATGCGCTATGTATTGCTATATATATATATCTATATCTATATTATATATATTAATCGTTACATGGATAAGATCTACTGAATCAGATTACCCGTATATAGAATCTTAATTGGTAAAGTATAACGTTCGGGCCTCAGCAGCTTTCTCACTGCGTGATTTGACGTTATAAATCCTGTTTGCTGCAGCAACAATTGTTGGCCATACCACCTGAAGCATCTTCATCTATATATATATATCAGTCTCTATTACCTTGAATTGCTGCTAGATCACTCTCGAGCGAAACTAATCCATTGAGTCTGAGCGCGTCTACCGCGTCCGTCTCTCATATCTTTCAGATCAGTCGAGTCTCTTCCATCTTGCCTCAGCACTGTCATGGACTCTTCGCAGTCGCGGAACTGTGCAGTGAAAGGATCTTCGATAGCAAGCGCAGTGAGCACAGCGTGTATGAGACGCCATGATTACTTCAGCTGATTTCTGTCGGGAGCCCGAATATAGTGAAACAACAGTTCTTTTGTTTATTCAGAGTCCGTGGTGAGGTAGTCCCCGGAAATATGAGCCCGCTGCCTATTGATGTAGGGGGTGTGCACCGGTCGTCTTCCGTACCGTTGAGCTCTGAACCGTCTGTACTAGCCAACCCGTTGAGACCCAGAGTTTCCACCAGCAGTGCGTACACAAGGACTCACACCAACCAGTCTCCTCTATACAACGTGCTTGTAGAAAAGTGAGCGAACTAGGACGTAGTGATGACTGCACCGCAGGAAACAGACAGAGACGCTGAGAAAACCGGAGCACTTACTGGAGTGTTTGTATCTTAAGAACATTCGACCCACCAGATGCCACACTCGACACACCACGCACTTAAGGCGAGATTCGATGGACCGCAGACGGCGGAACAGGATACCACCCGTCGTGTGCGGTACTGATAGCAAGTATTGAGAGCCAATGTTACTTCGGTACAACCATTCTGACATCCACACAGCACACCACCACATACACCACGAACACACACACAGACACACAACACTAGCACCACACACTACCACACACAGCTAGCACACACCAACACACACACTCGACACCACCACACCCACACACGAGCGACCACCAAACCCGCTATGCCACCCCAGCCCGCTCCGTATCTTCCTCTTCTAGTAGAAATGTCACTCACTTGTCACAGCGGTGATTCCAACCCGTTATACTCATGGCATAGAGGTAGTCTACTGAGATTCAATTAATTCGCCGTCATCTCTTAAACAGATGATTTGTTTTGTAAAAGGTATAAAGAGCCCGCGTCGAGGCCTCAGCTAGCTCTGTTCTCACCTCCTCTCATCTGTAGGAACTAGTTATCAAGCTCTTGTGATGTGTCATAACCAGATGCACCCGACTCAGCTAATCTATTGTGGCTTACAGGCTCAATTCACACAAGCGACAGTGTACAACTTTACGCTACAGATCTACCGCGCGATCATAGCATCTCGGGAACCACGGTCAACGCAAGGTGTGTAAAGAATCGCCTGGTGTGACTACTTGCTCCGGATGGGAGACCGCCTGTTGACATACCAGGTTATGTTCTAGTAAAGCTTTTTCTTTTTCAACTCGAGCTCATTGCCTCCGTGTCATACTCAGTTAGATCACTGATCTTTAACTGCCAAACCCTTATGAGAGATAATTCTGTATATGGCGATCATCTCGCGTGCTCCACACAAGCCAACCCACTCGTCATCCAACGTTCTGCGTACAAACCCTACCTTATTCTTTTGTCTGTAAAGTGCGTATGAGAGAAACGGCTTATAGTGATACTGCCAGCAGGAGCACATGAGAGCTGAACATCTACAGCCCGCCATTAATAGTTTCTTGACACGTTCTCCACTAGCGCACCGTCTAGCATTACCGCCACTTCGTAAATCCATCGGCTTGGAGTCCGACGGGCGGAAAATACTCCAACCTTCAGATTCTCTGGTGAAACACTATATAACCAGTTTTCTTGGTAACAGAACATTTAACATCCACACACACACACACACACACACATCTAGCACACACACACACACACACGACACACACACACACCACACTATCTACACATCCACAATCTACCACACATCTAACTACGCCATGCGCAGATGTCCCTACTCCGCAGGCTTCCAGTTTCCAGCTAATTCTATGTGATCTTTTCAGCTAATAATCGATTTTAACTATGGGATAGTAGAGACATCTTACTGAACCTCAAATTTTATTCTACCTTGCTTGTATTGCGTACTAAAACATAACTGATGTTGGTTTTGATATAAAGTACAAACGTGTACGGGCGCTACAGGCCAGCTTTGCTCACTTCCTTTATGTTTGTTACTGT
>OLKM01006632.1:0-13767 GCA_900291075.1 Melanogrammus aeglefinus
CAGGGTGGCGCGTATGGGGTTTGAGCGCACTGGGCTGTGATTCACTGGGAGGGGAAGTGACCGGGGGAAGCGTGTGTGTGTGTGTGGCCGCCGTGATAACGGACAGTTGTGGTTGTCTGTTGGGCAACGCTGGGGGCACAGAAAAGCCACAGAGCTCTTCTGTACATTGCCTGCAGCCGCTGCTTCGTGGGAAAGACGTTGTGCAACCCCGAGAGACTTTGCCTCGTTTGTAAGCGCCGGTGTGGTGCAAAACCTTTCCAAGGCGTGTGAGCAGATGATGTGCACATATCTCGCGTAATGCAATCTTCCTGGCACAACACGCATACACACGGCACTGACAAGACACGTGCTCTTACACGTCGGTGAAGAGCGACAGGGGAGTCGGGGCGGTGGGAGAGGACGTCTGCATGCATTCCACTCGTTGATGCAGAACTGGTCGGAGGACAGGCGACTCTGGTAGTAGCTGACCCAGGTCAGGAACAGGCTGCCTGGGTAGTAGTTGTGACAGCGGGCCACGTCGCAGGCCTTGTGGAGCGACTGCAGCGCAGACCTGACACCCAGAGAGACACACGGACGGGAAGAGAGAGGGTACAGAGAGACGGCGAAAGATGGAGAGGCGACGTGGGGAAAGAGAGAAGGCACACCATGAGTTAAAGCTCTTTTGCTGCGAGCACCACTATACTTTGCGCCTTCACACATTTCTCACTGACTGGGCAAATAAGGGACTACTGCAATTATGTGCAGAGTGTGTGTCACTCTTCGTCATAACTCAGCCACTCAAATAGCAGGGTAGCTAACCGTGTCAAGAAACCCGGGCAGGCAGAACGACGGTGTGTCTGGATGAAAACCAGAGGGAGCAGGGGGGGGAGAAATGCACTTGAAGTTCAAATGCGAAGCGAGGGGTGGATGGAGGGGTCAATACAAGAGAGGCCGATTGCGGTCCCCCCCGAAAGAAAAGATAGCGGGACGAGTTCAGAGGTCGTCCGCGTGAACAGGGAGGTGAGGGGGTCAGGTCACTGGAACAAACCGGGAGAACGGGAAAGACATCATCAAAGGGACATGAGAGAGAGGCAAAAGCAGCGTTTGGAGAAGGACTGAGTGGAGCAGGAGAGGAGGAGGCATGCTGGTGGACGGGACACAATGTTCACATCACAGCACACCAGAACAACAGAAGCGGACGCAAAATACCTTAATTCTCCACATTTCAGTTTTGGTTTTCCTACATGACAGATAGTTTGCTGCCTGCAAGATGTGCCCATGAGAGGGCTGCTCCGACACATGGCCTGGACGGAGACGGGCTTGAACACGTGAATCCTGTTGACTGTCGACACACTGAAACCGCTGCGGAGGGGGAGTGGGTCGGGGGGGAGAGAGAAAGAGCGGGAGAGGGAAATCAATCTCAACAAACAAATCAATAACATTGTAGAACGTTATTCTTCGCAGGGTCAACATGAGGCCACAGATATCATAGCGAGCTTGGGGTTGGTGGAACGTTATGGTGGTCTTACCCGTCTCCATCCAGGTGGATCAGGGTGTCGCTCCACAGGGGCAGAACCAGGCCCAGTGTGCAGCAACTGGAGGGGTCAAAAACAACAGCCGGTGTGGTATTAGACCTACTAGCCAAAGGGCACACATTCAAGTCCCATTGGTGTGCCAAAAACGGGTTATTAAGCATTGTTTTGCCTAAAGCTTTCCAAGCCACTTCCAGTAAACGCCGACCATGCACTTATGGTTGAAGCGTGTTGAGCGTTGCCATGGCACTGACCTATCGGAGGAGGTGAAGTCCATGCCCAGCACGATGCTCTCCTCCGTGTCCTGCCGCCCGTTGGTGGAGACCACCACCATGTAGCGGGTGAACGGGGCGTAGGCGCTCTCCAGACGCACCGCCTGGAAAAGGGCACACCAAGACGCGGACCGTTTAGTACACGCACCCCGTTTGCGTTTCTCTGACGCAGCCTTCATTGTGCGAGGCGTGCACTGACCAGGCGGATGGTGTCCTCGGGACGGAGCAGGGTGAACATGGTCTGGAGGTGCTGGCGGAGGTCCCCTGGAACACACACACACACACAACCAGTGACTGCCGGCATCGTTCACGCCACACACACACACACACACACACACACACACACACACACACACACACACACACACACACACACACACACACACACACACACACACACACACACACACACACACACACACACACACACACACACACACACACAGCACCCTGGAGCTCCCTTGGCCCCTGTGTCATCCCGGTTCTAAGCTGTGCTTTTCTTCTATTGGTGTGCGACCCCGCTCATTTTATTAGTTTAAAAAGTTTCTTGTTAAAAAAATGTCAACATCATTGCAACTATTCTCGGAAATATTGGCAAGAGCGGCTGAGGAACAGCGATGCATCCGAGGCCAGTCATGCGATCTCCCAGGCACCTGCGTCATTGTGTCAGGCCTCATTTATTCTATGTGCACTAAAGGGCAATAAGGCAACAATGGCGCAGTGTGAAAGTTGTTTACACGTTGGGCCAAATCCCTTTACAAAATGGTCACTGAAGACGCTCGTTTCATGCTACGCGAAACCAGCCCCATAAATGTGGACACACGACACCGGGGGTCCTCCCAGCACTGCGCCCCACCTCTGCCCCGTGGCACAGTTTCACAGAGAGGCCGCGAGGGGGAATGCCTCAGAAGAACTCAAGTCATTGGATAGAGTTGCCTGTGTCCCTGTGTGCGTGTGTGTGTGTGTGCGTAGATGTCTATGTGTGTGTGTGGGGGGGGGGTGTGTGTGTGTTTGCGTGTCTGTCCCTTTACCTGCGTGTTTGTTTCGGCGCTGGCTGCCATGGGACGACGAGGAGCTCTGGTGGGGCTGCTGCTGCCCCCTGGGGAGAAAAGAGTGCAGCCCCCTTCACCGTCAGGAAGCTCTCGCTGATACTGGAGGAGACAAGGAGGCGAGGACAGGAGAGAAGGGAGCAGGAGAGAAGAGAAGGAGGGAAACATATCTTCAATTAGAATAGAAAAAACCTCAAGGCACTTTATTTTTTAAAAACAAACTCAAACCTCAACCCCCTCCCTGACAAGTGACAGAATCAAATTAAATCAAACTACTTTTAGAAGTCGTTATATAATTCATATCGACCCTCGCACGCACTGTTGGACCACGGGGTCTCAAGACGGGGCGGATGATGGGGACAGCGGGCAGGAGACTCACAATGCTCCATTCAGCTCTCAGGCGGCCCGGCTTGCAGGGCACAAACAGGCCGAGAGCCCCAACGTGAACTCGGCACAACACGGGACACTATGTTCCCTTTCTGATTCTGCGCACAGCTGCATCACCATCTGCCAATAGGGACAGATGAGCAAAGTGGCCGGCGAAGTGCAGCTCTGGGGTTTATTGGACTATAAAAAGGAAGAAGGGCCTTGACTCTGACTTGACTTGTCTAAGATATGGTGTAAAACATAATACACCCTTATGGTGTGCGTGTGTCCACTGGTTCTCCCCTGAACCCACCAAAGAGGGCTAATTACGCCAACTATGTTAAACTGTGACGGGGGTCAGCACATTGAGTTGGAGATCACCACCAAAAGACATCTTGGATTCCCATGAACAGATTTTTTCAGGTGCTTTTGAGATCCTGTACTGCTGCCATAAAATGAAACATAAAACAAGGTGTGCCTTACTTTTGAGACAAATGACAACCATGGGATGTTGACCAAACACTTATGGTGCAACTCCTCTTTCAAACTTTGACCTTGGCCTCCTTGTGCTCACAAATGTTTTTTGCGTAGCGAGAGTGCAATGCATGAGACCGAATCAGAACAATGACCGAGAGTAGAGATTTGTTAGGCGTGTGTAATTATAACTTGTAGTACAATGTTGTTTCGGCAAATGAAGGTTTAAAGAATTGCAAAGAATGAATGAATAGAAATAGAACCATCCCCACACTTTTCTATAATAAATGTATCCATTGCGCAGTACAACTTAAAATTACACATGCAGGCTTCTGCATACCAAAGCAACAAGCAATGGGAATCTAAAAGGTTTTTTTCTTCAATGGTCCTGCACTTATTTCTTCCACACATTTGTTCATTGATTGCCTTCATTTCCTGCTGGTAAAAGAAGATTTCGAGTCTGTTCTCAGCGCAGCAATATGATAAGCTGAACTGAGAAGAATCCTCACACAATAGAGCTGTTGGTTTCGTAGCCTCTAGGTCCAGAGGAGACGGCCAAGAGAAGGGAAACAGAGAGCCAGCCTTGCCAAGCCAGCACCAGCTGCTGCAACCAAAGAGAGAGACAGAACTAGCTGGGAAGTTCATCCCACTGGTTTCAATCTTTCAAACGGATGACCTGAAATTAGCATGAAGCTAGCTAAAAATTCCCATAGCTTAACATTGGTGGTGCTAGCCAATCAAAGACACATAATACCATGAGATGGTGTGAAAGCTGACGGTGTTTTAACCTTGACACAATGTTTAGACAGAAACTATCCCTTGGAGGATTTGAATGATACTATCCTGATAGACTTAGTCATTTGCCTACTAGTGCAATTAAACCTGACTTCCTTTTTTATGGGGTATACTCGTCATGTTGAAACACAGTACACTTTGATTCAATGAATCATTATTTTGAACAAGACAGACTACTCACACTTGCGTAACAAAAAGATAAGATAAAGAACAGTTAAAAAAATAAAAAATATAAATTTGTTTATTAATCTAGTGTACGTCATTGGTATGAAGTCATTGAGTTTTGACAGTGTCGAAAAAAACTGCTTGTTCCCAGCTGGCCATGTTCCCTCTGACCTCAGTTTCCCGTCTATCCCAACCTCTTCCCGTTCCCCCTATTTGTCATCAACCACATCTTGGCTTGCATATTCCTTTATTTTGCATTTCCCCTGTTTTTTTCTTACACACCTCATTTTGTTTCAACACTTTTGATTGCATCACAGAAACATTGCACCCCTAGAGAAATGCCAAGTTGAGTTTATATTGAGTAAATATTAAGTAATGGAGTACATATTGAGTACCGTATATAAAGAGTACATATTGAGTAGATATTAGTGATGTGTGATTAAAGAACTATTTGTTCAAAAATAAAGATTGGTGCGATAGATCGGTATGTATGATTTTTATCTGCCCGTGGATCGTTAATTTATTCCGTTTGTTCTTCGATTTGCACATGTGTATTACCTCTATGATCAGGTACCTACAATCCATATCTTCAAGTGGATCATTCATCGTTCATTTGTTCTTCATGCTCATCACTTTATAGGAACCCTTTTTCTATGTGGTGTATAAATGTGTGTATTAAAGACATTGTTTCTTCATGGGCAAAAATAAACCAAAATATGGTTTGATTATGAAATTGAGAATGTTGGCTATATTTTGTATCGTTTTTCTACTTAAAAACGACTTCAACCTAGCCCTTACTTCTTCACTGCGTTACCGTGTATCACCCAGTAAATGTGCAAGCGCATTAGATTGCGGTATCTAACATGCATTATTCTATGCGCAAATGAACGATCCGAATCAAAATGATTCATTCATTTGAATTAACTGATCTGACTAAAAGATCAGAACTTTGCATCACTAGTAGATAATGAGTTCATATTTAGTACGGTACGGTATATATTAAGGATTGAGTAAAATTATTGAGGTCATGGTTTTCCAAAAAAAATGGTGACAACAAAAAAACAAAAAAAATGAATGTAACGTGTTGCTGTGGTTACTTAATTGTTGACAAGGATAGTGTCCAATGGTACTCTTTTTTTTTTGTTAAATGGAGAATTTCTAAATACCTGAAAATGATGATTGATTTACTTGACAGAAAGGTGATACCATCCCATGGATCAACAACGAATAGCTTGCTGTTCACATCACATGAATACGGCCCAAGACACCTCTCTGCATATTTATATTGCCCTCTGTATATAACCCTATCAGCTCACAGCATGTGATCCATCATACAGGTCCATTTTAAAAGGTTGACCTGAAAACCTTTGGGCATTGCCAGTCTCCTGCATGGAGTTAGCCAGCGTATCTAAATATAACATGTACAGTCGTTGACTCCGGATCCACACACCAACAGCTCATGCTATTGCCAATGACCAGATCTAGGTTAGTGTTGTTACAATGTGATTGTAAAATGTCATAGGATAATGCTACAACTCTCACTGCGAGAAAGACACACACACACACACACACACACACACACACACACACACACACACACACACACACACACACACAATGAGAAAACACAAACCTGCAGAGTACACTAGACACACTATACCCATGTGTCAGTTGGAAGGTAAAGTTATTTGTGCTGTGGCTTGAATTAGCTTTAAAAGTTTTGGCTATTGACAGGGTAACACAGTAAAGCTAGGCCTTTCTGATTTACATGGTCTACTTACTTATAATTAACGAAATAGGCTTCATATTTAAGTCATTACATCTAAAGTAGGACAATTGTCTTAAGCCCACACATTATCGCAATCCCTTCTCTGACCCAACCTAGACCCAATGGTAGCAAGATGACCCAACACCACACCTCCTCATGTAGGCTATGTCAATGCATTACCCTACCTGTTCAGTAAACAGAAACACAACATGACACAGGACTGCTGCAACTCGGTCAAATACACAGTGAGCGAATGGAGATCAAAGAGGACCACAGAGTGCTAGGGACAGCCAACAGGTGCAGCTCGTGAGTGAGTGGAGCAGGGCTGGATGAAGAAAAGGACCAGATAACACAGCAAGGGGCGGGTCATGTTTTGGCAGGGGGCCCCTCTCAGATCCTGGGCACAAGCACTAGGTAGTACGGTACAAGTTAGGGCAGCGGTCATCCACGCGACCCAATCATCGCTATGTTGGGACTGCTCTAAAGCAGCAGGCGGACAAACTGGGCAAACCCCCCCTCTCTCCACATAGCCCCCCTAACGCGACCTCTTTCTCTTCTTGCCCATATTAGTCACTCTGAGAACGGGGCTGGGATAAATATAGGGCCAGGCTGCATGCAGGCCAGGCCGTGCTAGGGCCTAATGAGTTCACACCATGCACACTCATGCAAGCTTTGAGGGCCTGAGAGATTGACCTGCAGTGTGTGTGTGTGTGTGAGGACCAAGAGAGACTAACAAAATGTAGGGGGAGAGAGAGAGGGTAGACCCCATACCAGAAAATGCAGAGCAAGCAACATAGAAACAGCATGTTGTCCACATATTAGGCTTTGCTAGTGTGAGACAAAGGGTGTGCGGTATATTCCCCATTCCTTTCGGGAAACCTTATGTTCCAATTTTAAGAAGTATGTTTTTAATGTTTATGTGCCATTGAGGATTTTGCTTATACAACAGATCATCGGTATTAGGTAGTTAATAATCCAAAATACTAATCAATGCATGAATTAAGGAGTGGATTCGAGTCAAGAATCAATTTTCAAGATTCAATACAAGCGGCTTCATTAATTTAAGTTTGGGGAGAGAGCGAACTGATAAAGTGTGAGAGATTCCATGCCAAACTCAACCAAAGAAAATTCTTCCCTAACTGCGAGCTGGTTGGAGAATCTCTGCAGGTCCAGACCCAACAACTTGTGTAGACAACGTGTCAGAAATTACCTACCGATCCAGTTTCCAGTCCCCAGACTGGTCCAGAATACATGTCTGGGGGGCCACACATACACCCTCAATGGAGACGGGCAGCCAGCATAGCGAGCTGCAGCCGGAAGCTGGCCCAGAGTCACAGCTCCGGGCTATTCTGAGAAGGACGGGTTGGAAAGCCCCTTCAAGGAATCTTCCGGTAGAACCACATCATGAATGGAAAACGCTCGGGGAGGATTCAGGAGCCACTGGTTGTTAGTCCAACTACGGTGTCAAAAGTTGCAGCCCATAGTACTTTCTGCGCGAGAATGTGTACAAAAGAGTGATTGTACTATCGTCAACATAAAATATCCCAATTAAATTTGGGGGCACCAATTAAATTTTTAGTGCTACATGGCATTGACGGTGTGCCCAGGGACAATTTCAAAGGATTTCTGAAGGAATCATTAAACAGCATTTGAGCCAAGGACATTTACACTACTTGGCCTTTACTGGACACCATTAATGGGCCATAAAGGCAAAGCAGGCCGCGATTAATCCAGTCAATTGAACCATTGGAATATGGCTGTACCCTACTCCCCCCCTGAAAGCCTATTTGCGTGCACAAGACACACACACTTTGATGGTTGTACAGCCAAAGGGACTTCTACTGTATATAGCTTACTTGCACAACTATGACAACAAGGAATCAGCCACAATATATTGCTTGTGTGCAAACACACTTAGTTCGGTTCGGTCGGCCAGCAAATCCATTATGAATGTCATTCTTATCTTTCTTTCTCCCACTAGGCGCGCACGCACACACACACACACACGCACACACACACACACACACACACACACACACACACACACACACACACACACACACACACACACACACACACACACACACACACACACACACACACACACACACACACACACACACACACACACACACACACAGAAGAGCATGTATGTGTGTATAATAAAGCAAAATAAACAATGCACCAGGTAGCGCTTATCTCCACACTGAAAGACTCAGCGGCCCTGTAATTTAACCCAAGGCCCCAAACAATGGTTAACACGTTACCCGCTGGTATTCTGGCCCACAACTTGCCTTTAAAACACAATGAAGACCAGTAGAAGGGAAGTTAAACCACGTCCGCTTCAAGTGTCTACAAACCGTGGCTCTCACTGTGTTGATAAGGCTAGACGGCGGACCCCTGCTGACTGGTACTACGTAGGACAAACAAAAACACCCAAGCTCCAAATAAACAGCATGAGCTGTTGAAAACAAGGAAGTACAAGCCTCGCATTTGATGGCAGGGCACCAGCAACACGTGCCTTTAATTACATTGCGTGTTATTAAAGTTTCCCCTTAACCTGTATTGAGCAACTTTCTTAAAAGTCTATGCAATAACTAGGCTAGGGTTACCTTGGCTAGGGTAAAGAAGACCAGGAGTAACAAGAACAACAATAACCTTCTCCAACCCTTGCATCTCAATTGCCCTATAAACAAATGTGTGCGACCTAAAAAGTTTACTAGATCCAGACAGAATAAGTTTCCCACGGCAAGCCTTAAATGAGATGGACAACGTTTTGGCATCTCGATGGGACTGAGAAAAATCCATAAAAGCGTCCTGTTCTTATTTTCTCATCAATCTGACCACTTTAACAGGTAGAGCTTTTTTGGGGGAAACATTTGACTCACCAAAACAACAAACTACGGTACATCATGCAAGGGGCAGGCATATGGGAAGGTCCGTGGCTCCGTGCATGGTGAAGCGGTCGGAACGATGTTAATTGTATGGATATCTGAGTAGCCTGTAAACGTGTGTGTGGAACTAGCGAGACAGTAATGGTTCACACCTATTACCCAGCAGCGGCACTGTCTTCAAGGGCATGTAGACTCATTAAAAGTCCGCTCAGTAAACGCCGGAGAACCTCACTTTAAAAGAATTACAAGTATTCCACAACATGTAGAGTAGCGTTACAGTGAAGTCGTAACAATTGAAACTTGCGTCAAACCCAATGGTAACTATATACAATGGCTCAGCCTAATTGGACTTACAGTTGGTGAATCTGGTTCTGGGACCCCACTGCGTCGTGGGTTAAAGTATGGCACAATCTTGGCTCGCAGAACGAGCAGAAGGCCCCCAAGGAGCCGTCGGAGCCGGTGCTGGACGTCGTGCCGAGGTCATGGCGTCTTTAGAAGAGGCGTCCCGGAGGACGCCGAATAGGATAAATGCTGGTCCACAAAGTCAACTATCACTTCACTCCGGCGTTCGCGTTAAACCCCATTGCAGAAGCCCCACAGTTGAAAGTTCAGTGTTTTAATAAAACGCGAGAGACCCGTGATAAGTTAACCGTGTTGAGGCGCAGGTGTAACGTATGGTTGTCTGACCGAATGTCCCCGCTGTAACGACACACTGAACACGACAGCTGTTCAACTATTATGTCTAACGAAATGCCATCTAAAATCTAAAATTTGCTTTTAACGCCAAAATACATTCGGTTAATAAAAACAATGAAGTGTCTCTAATCCAGTGTCATGGATAACTGCCGTTAAAGACGATTGGCTGAAAAGTCTTTCACAAGGGAGGAGCTGAGAGCAGACATGGTGCTCCGCAATGGGGGAGCGAGAAGGAGGAGAGGAGGAGAAGGAGAGGGAGGGAGGAGAAGGAGGGGCGACGAGAGCGTCACCGTCTGTCTTACCATCGACCCCATCACCGAGAGAAAAACAAAAACAAAGCCTCTTGACGTCCTTAAAAAGTAATTGGTTACAGTCTTGGAATTGGAATTCAGCTTATAAGTCAGAGATAAAGATAATGTCATATGTCAATCGACAGAGGAGGATACATTTTCATTATATTGATAAACTAGCAGGGTCCATGCGATGATAACAGTGGAAAAGCTGAACTGTTGCTAGAGAATGTGCTCTCTTTTAGATGAATGTATAAAATGTGTTTTCTTTTGAATGGATGCGAGTGAATTAAACCCAGATGGCCACGAGTTTATTCAAAATTAAAAAATAACACTGGGAGTCCTCTCACCCTGTCCTCTGTACTCGCTCACTCTCTTCTCCGGGAACATGTGGTGTTGTTACATAAAGGGACAGGAACAAAAGGAGACTTGGCCTTTACTAACTGGGGATTTTCAGATTAGGCTATCTCAGACAGTACTGCAGCCTACGGCTTTTGATCCTCGGTGTATCGCACACGAGAACAAGCTGGAGGCTCACTGTTGGCTGGCTATCACCTAATCGGAAAGCATAGATTTAAGACAAAAACAAACTAAAAACATCCCCACCAGCCAACAGACTATGTGTTGCACACAGCTGGCAGCCCCCCCCCCCACCCAAACACACCTGTGAGACCCCCTTGTTAGCTGATTAGCATGTGGGCTCTAATGTTGTGGGAGGTGAAGTATGCGTTTGTGTGTCTGCAAATACAGTCGGCAGGGCCATAGTGAGTGTATAATAAAATCTCTTTGGTCAGACAACTCGGCAATGTTGACAAAACTCTGATACCTTTGTGTGCAAAGGTGCTGTGTTTTTTGTGTGTTTGTACTGTTGGGTGTGTTTTTTAATCGTTAGGCTGTGGTCATCTAGCCTCAGTGCAAAGGATTACTATTTGAAGTCTGACGCATTTATTTGGTTTTCGATCAGGTGTTGCTGTCTGATTTATGGACGATTACAAGGACTCATCATTAAAGCCAAAGAGCAAATGAAGCACAGGCATGGAACATGAAAGCTTACGCTTTGGAGTGGTTTGAACCTGGCTATGTCTGAATTTTGTTTGCAGTAATGAAGGAGCAAGTTTGTTTTCACTTCAACTGAATAACAATTCCTGCTATGAAATACTCTGTGGGCAGGTAGTGTTCTGTGACGGGGATCTAATAGAAACTAAATAGACATCAACAAGCTCATATTAAAATGTCCATTTCTCTAAATGTTTATTTTATATTGCATGGGTATCAGCTTATTTTGGCCGGGCAAACATAAACAAAGACACACAACAAGCATGGCTTTCATTCACATCCCGGTTGAACTTGTCCTCACCCCAAGTGCCGAGTGACACCCTGACCAAACCAGTTGTGCCTTTCCTTCCGACCACGCTCTTCCTCCGTGGCTATAATAACAAGCAAAGTCAGGTCCGGGTGAGCCTGGGAAATCATTCAGCTGATCTGAAAGTACGAGAGACCTCCGACAGCGGACACATAAACTCAAAACTGTATATTAGCACTGTGTGTGTGTGGGTGTGTGTGTGTGTGTGTTGTGTGTGTGTGTGTGTGTGTGTGTGTGTGTGTGTGTGTGTGGGTGTTGTGTGTGTTGTGGTGTTGTTTTCTAGGGTTATTGAAAGGAACACAGCACTTCCTCCTCTCAATCTCAAAGTCTTAATAGACCCCACAGTAAGGAGTTAGACATCAGATTATGGAAAGTGTCTGTGGAGTATTCGAATAAAATTGGCAAAAAAAATGATAATAGTATTTTTATCCTGAGGATTGTTATGAAATATAGTCTTGCCTAAATCACAGACTATCCTATAGTTAGGAGTTTCTTCTTTTTTTTTACAGAAGCCTGTCTGTATGTCTTCACACAGTGCAGTCATGTGTCTCTGTCTGTGTGGTCCAGACTTGGCAACCAGTGCTCTTCTTTCTGAAGTATCGGGGCTGGGTCACAGAGAGACTGCTGTTGTGTGCTTTCCTCAGAAGAGGTTGCATAAGTCTACCCTTTCTCTCCCTCACTCCTCAAGCTGACTGCAGTGATGAATATGAGTTAAAACAAGACATGTCCGTCAGGATGTCATCGGTTTGATAGTGTGCGTGTGTGTGTGTGGTGTGCGTTTTACCCCATGAGCGAGAATCAGCAGACTGTTTCCAAGACCAGGGCAGGGCAAGCTGTTTACCATACCGTGCTCGCCCTATAGTCAAAGAGCAAACTATATAGGGAGGAATGTCCTAAATACGGCAGTATTAGAGAGAGCAATGTGGTTGTGATAATATTGAAGATTGAATGTGTGAGTGATCACGACTCAAAATATATGAGAAAAACGGGCTGCACTCATGTGATGAAAACATTTTTCCACAACTAATTAGTTACCGATCATGACCTCAATACAATAATTGAGACGAACAGAGACCATTAATACATCCCAATGACGCCTTGTCATTGCTACAGGCCTATATTTGACTCATAGGCAGACACACAACAGCAATGCCATAGATTCAGTAAAATTAGATAAACACAATGTAAAACGAATGGCTGAAATAGGTCTCAATGAGTCTGTTCTACTCAACATGCCTGAACCCAACCTATAAGACTACCCAGATTAGTTCATAACTCAAAATTAATGTGCTGATGATAAAAGGAAATCCAAGTAGATCAAATATAGCCTGTTGGGAATACCAAATGTGCACACTTCATAGGCGTTGTAATAAATGTTTTCATGAAATAGCTGGTCTAAATGTTCTTCTTCTCTCCACACAAACATGAATGATACTATTCTCACACACACAAGACACACACAACACACACACACCACACCACACACACACACACACACACACCACACACCAACACACACACCACACACACACACACACACACACACACACACACACACACACACACACCAGTGGCGGCTGGTGGTTTCTAAAGTGAGGGAGGAAGGATTGCGTGCTTGGTTGCCATTGGCCTGCTAGTGAGTGGCGTATGGTGGCATAAGTATGTGAGACTCAAGTTGTTTTTAGGGTGTTTTTGGGAACTACAAAATAGCAAGGAGGGATAATTATGTGAATTGCTAGAAATCCACCAGTGGCAGCATTTGAAAGCTGGTGGGCAGCATGTCTTGGGCTACAAGGGCAGAAGGAAAGGATGCAAAGCCAATTAGTCAAATCAGCCCAACTCTTGATTTGTAACACTAAATAAAAAAATCTGGGCCTAGTATTTTTGCCCTCAATGACTGAAGCTATTGGTTGTAATTTGGCTATGTTTATTTTCAGCTACAATTGTTTTAAGAAATATGTTGACACAAGACCAAAAGTGATGCATTTAAAATGCATCATGCTTTCAACAATATCAAACAGAACAGTCAGAGTAAACAAAACATTTAAAAGATCACAAGAACTTATATTCACAACTATTTACATGGGACTGTAAGCCTAACATTGTTTGGCAAAACGTGGATAT